>JABCKH010000456.1:0-15025 GCA_018851285.1 Lyophyllum semitale | reverse complement strand
CACTGCTGGCGCCACTCTGTGCATCTTGAGAAACACCGAAATAAGAAAACACATTGTATTTAATTTTAGTGTAGCTCAAGATATACTACAGGTATTAATAAAAAAAACACTTAAAAAACACAAATTGTGCTTGCTAAGTGTTTCCTAAAAACCATGATGCATGCTTCCTTTATGTGTTTCTCGAGAAACACCAATCACACTCAACGGACAGTGGGATCAGTGTATCTTTTTGTGCTTTCAATGAAACACAAAGGAAGCAGCTATGGTATTTCTAGAGAAGCACCTGGAAAGCATAAATTGTGCTATTTATGTGTTTCTTAATTAATACTTTTAGGGTATTTTGGGCTACACTAAAATTGAATACAACATGTTTTCTTTTTTCGGTGTATCTCAGAATACACACAGTGGCGCCAGCAGTGGATGACAGTTAGATGACGATTACTTTCAGTATCGTTGAACTGTTTCTTGTTATGTAATGGGTCACATGGACGCGACGCGTCTCTAATCGTGGCGATCCGGATCAACGCGTCTGGTCACCCCGATCATCGTTTGGTATATGTATTAACGGAACACTTGGGGAACTGATACAGATATTGATATGTACGAGCGAGAAACATCGAGGAAGCAGAAGCACGGTGCCATACTAGTATGCCACATACGCCAGTGCTCAGTGAGTCTTAGTCTAGCGTCCACCATATGCACTGTGCCAAACTACAAGCTGAAACCTACTGAACACAAGCTACTGACATGCTGCACCTTGGATGATAGCATTACGGACACTTTCACAAAATGTTCTGTCGATTGTGCAGAGCTTCCCCCCGGTCCCTTCGAGGCCGCTTCTCTGGGAAACCAGGAAGATAGTGGTCAACGTAGAGGTAGTCATACTGAAATGACCAGTCTTCGTCTGTACCGTCTGTCCAGTCGACCTTCCCAAGTCTTGTGAGGCCGTTTTCTGTGCAGGAGCGCGTGTCAAAGGCTGTATCCATCGCCTCGATCCATTGTTCGACAAATCGGATCTTTACCAATGAAAATAGGACGCGCTGTGGCCCACACGACGCGTGGAATAAGGACTACTGCACGACAGAACATGTTACAGATCAGCCTGCAGTTTCTAGATTGAAGGTAAGTGAAGAAAGGGAGTCATTTTCGCCAACTGGCAGCAACTGGCACGTAACGGGTCACAAGCTAGCGCACGACGCGTCACGTCCAACTTAAACGCCCATACCACAGACCTCCTCTGAATTCCACAAAGATACGTTTACGTGCCAGTTGGCGAAACCGTCTCATCCTATGGTTGGCTTCTGCGAATCTGCATGGGCTAAAGGCTATCCAAGGACCAAGGTTTAATTTTATGTCGTGGCTTGTGATTAGTGTAGTATTAAAGCCGTGAGTCTATCCTGCCGAACTACTGGAAGCTGCAAATGCCAGGCATCAGCGACGAGGCCTGGACGAAGGTGATTTGCAATTATTGTTGTGGTGGTACAAAGTGAGATGGATATGGCTGAAGTGGCAATGAAGGATAGTCGGGTAATGGATGACGATGTAGTGGTGGTGGTGGTCGAACAACTCGCCGAACAAGGCGGCACGACCATCAAATAAACACTCGTAACACGCCGACGCTCACTCAAGAACCTTCCACCCCTCATCCCAACCCCCCCATTCCCACACCAAACACCTGCCGTCGAGCACAAGACCATGATTAGAATCCTCCTCCAATCAACAATCAACACACTCGCGATCCAAGTCATGCAGAAAAGACTTGGAGGTCAAAGAAAAGGCGCCTCTGCCTTTCGATAATAGAGCGACCTGCGATTCATTTGAGGCACCGAGCGGACCCGGCGGCCTGGACCAGCCTGAGACAACGCGGATACGCTCTCTGGGAATTGACCACGAAAGGCAGTGGTCAACATCACACTCAGTGATCACGCCCGTTGAACTTAGGATCTTTGCGGCCTACTCCGCTTGTTAGAATACCTGCTTCTCCGACTAGTAGGGATGCGTACCTTGCAAGTAGGTTGAGATCCTTCATTCGTTGAGGAGGCCGATCTAGGTTTATCGCATACACCTTTTTTTCAACGGAGCAACTGTTAACCATAAGCAAAGATCCCTCCTGGGGCATGGAGACATGCATGTCATATCCAGGAATGGCTAGTTTGATGGGAGTCAGGATTTCCAGGACGCGTATGACTAGGAAATTGGACCCTGCGTGTTCAAGCAATGTCGAGCGTTCGAAGCGAAGCATCACACGTCCTGGAAAATTCTATGAGACAACGGCACTGTGAGAGTCATGGTGCGGGTTGACTTGCCAGTATAAGGGGTACGCGTGGTAGCACCTCGACGGTTATCGGTCATAGTTTCAAGAACCACATTTCCGATGGTTCGCGGAGTGAAGATGCGGAGATAGTAGGAAACATCATGGAGGTCCACGGCAAACGGCTGTTCCAGGTAGTGCAGCCCGATCTGGCAGTTTGCATGGAATTCGCACTTGGGCCAGCTTTTTTTAATCATCTGCATAAGACTGGGATCGAACAGCCCATCCTCGAGTAATTGGCTCCCGAACGGTGCGTAGGTGGCCTTCGTCATCTGCCATAAACTGATTGACCAGGGCCTCCCGTAACGACCCATGAGATCCATCCCGTTCTCGAAACAGGCGGGGTCGCCATCAGGGGTGAGACGAAACCGGATCTCTCCTGTGGTAGGTGGAAGGCTGGTATCGTAGTGATAGTACAGGAATCCGCGAGAGTCTCTGGGAAAGCAGCGTACAACGTCTTTCACGGTCCCATATCGCATAAATGTGCGGCCGGTTCTGAGCCGAATGTTAGCACTTTTCACGTTAGAGATGTCGATAAAGTCCGTGAGTTTAATATGGCTGGGGTGAAGGGTCTGAACCACTCTCTGTCGACGTCGCGACCATGTGGCTCTTTGTGAGGTGCATGGGGTTGAGGTGGTCGCTAAATGACGGAAAGAACGCAGTTTATGAGCAACGGGAAGGTTCCCAAAATGTGCTGCGGCCCATAAGACGCGTGGAATGAGAACTATTGGACGGCAGAACATGACTTGTCGTGAGCAGTCTGAGTGATGGACCGTCTTGGAACTGCTTCTTATTATGTAATATGTCACATGGACGCGACGCGTCTGATGCCGAAAGACTCAAAGAGAGAGAAAGAGAAGGATAACACTCCGGGGAACAGAACTCACACTACTGATATATACTGATTCATAAGTCAAGCGGTCGAAAGAAAGCAGAAGCATGGTGCAATACATCTACAGCGCACATACGCCAGTGCTCAGAGAGTCTAGCGTCTGCTCCACCATACCGTGCCAAACGACAAGCTAAAACCTATTGAACACAAGCTAAGAAGGCACCTGACATGCTGCCACCTCCTCTGCTGCACCTTGAATAATAGCATCACGGAGACTTTTACAAAACGTTCTGTCGATCGTGCAGAGCTTTCCTGGACCCTTCAAGTTCTCTGGGAAAGCAGGAGGATAGTGGTCAACGTAGAGGTAGTCATACGGAAATGACCAGTCTTCGTCTATGCCATCTGTCCAGTCGACACTCCCAAGTCTTGTGAGGCCGTTTTCTGCGCAGGAGCGCGCGACAACTGCATCTTTCGCCTTGATCCATTGTTCGACGAAGATCTTTGGAGTTTGTAGAGGTCGCATTTCCACCTTCACAAGGATCACGAGCTGGGTCTGTCCTATCGATTTGAATATTTTTGTTGTTATATAGGTAACACACGACATACATTCATGCCCTTGCTGAACCAAACAGCCATGTCCCCCTTGAGCGCTGCGCATGTTTCCGAGGCACCAATCTCAATTATAACGGTGGGGTATCGCAGTGCAAACGGTCCCAAGGCCTCGTCTGGTTGCTTCTTGTGCTTGTGTTCGATGTCGAGTATTTCGTACTCTAATGGAGGAAAAATTCACACCTTACACCGACAATAACAACTACTTACCTGTGGATCCTCTGGATATGAGCTGGGAGAACGCAGAAGGACAGTCCCGTTGTGCCGCGATCATAATTGCAAATAAAAAATGCCTATATTATGACACGCGCCCGGCATACATCGGATTATCAGTTCGTCGGGAGTGCTTGAAAGGATACTGTAGCAATAGATCAGATTTAGAGCCTGCGCAGTGAGCCTTGAACTGACCGGTATATGAAACAGGGCTTGTCGCTTTCTAACCAGGCCAACACCTCTGGTATATCCGTCTTGAACGTCATCATGCGTGCCTCCCTGAGAAAGAATATCAGCTTCAGATTTGTCTGGAGAAACTGTGGAGAACGCCATGATACATTAAACGACCCAAGGATTCCAGTATCTCGATAGGGGTTCGGCATCCCGCCTTCTTGACCTCGGAAGCATGTTCTGTCTGAGCAGGTGTTTGTGCATTTTGCCAGCGAGGAGAAGGAACGCCATGGATTGCGGTAGACATTGTGATGCTAATCGGTAGAAAGGTAGAGAAAGTGTAACTTGAAAAGGGGATTAGCCTTTAGGGACTCATTCTTATGTGACGGTCACATGGACACGACGCGTCTGATTGCGTCGCGTTCACTCCTCCTCCTCCTCCTCCTCCTCCTCCTCTTCCTCAATAAATCCTCTGAATTTCATATAGATACGTGCCAAATTCGTTCTCGATTCAAGCTATGGCACAAAATCTTGGATAGCTTCCGGCTTATGCGAATTCTCAGAGAAAGCCACCAAAGGATGAATTTTCTTGTATTTGCTGTCATTTCTGTAGAATATTGTGTGCCAATTAACACAACTCCACGACTTCGAAAACATTCCCCTAGCACAAATTTAAAACAAATCAAATATCAAGCCATGCATATATATTGCTTGCTGCATACCAACAAGTCCAAGGCCAATTATCATCTTTTCGTATACGTATTCGAAAGAAAGAAAAAAGAAAAGGAAACATGGTACAGACTCGAAACTCATACTACTGATACTGATACGTCGAGCGATCAAAAAAAAGGGAGTGGGGGAGTGCAAAAGGAGCGAAACACAGCGGGGGGGGGGTGCGGTGCGATACGTCTAATAGAGCACATACGCCAGTGCCCAGTGAGTCTAGGATATGGTGCTGGTATGACGGAGCAGACGGGACATCGGGGTGCGCCGAACTGCAACCATTATGTACGCTGGAGCAGGGGTGTGTCAGCGACGAGGGCCTAGGCGGAGCGGGGCTGAGGAAGCTCACCAGAGGATACAAGTACATCGATGGATCGTGATGGGTGGTAAAAGGTAAAGGTTGTTGTGGTAGTGTAATGATAAGTGGGGGGTTGCAATGCGTAATCGAGTTGGTGGCGAGACGAAGAGGGAGGGTATGACAGGAGCGACGATGTGGATATTCGAGGGGGGGGTGATAATCGATTATTGAATGATGATGAATGATAATGATCTTGTAGCAGTGGATGTGGTGGAACAATTGGTGGAACGGCAAAAAAACGCAGGCAGGAAACCGGATCTCGCGCCACGCAACAACCCCCTCTACTCAAGCGCCTTAACCCCCTCCTCCCAATCCCCGCCATCCACATTCCCCACCCCCCTACACACCGAACACGCAACCTCCACACCCCCCTCCACCCTCGTCACCTCCGCCCCCCTCAACGCCACCCTCGCCGCACTCACAAGACACGCCGGATGGAACGTATGCGGACACACCACCACCATCCCCCTCCCCTCCCCGCCCTCCACCCGGATACTCAACTGCCGCCTCGCAGCATCCGTCAACACAGCCAGAGGCTCCTCGTCCGACGGGCCCACCCCACAGCTCACATCACAGCACCTCAGCCCAGCCTCCCGCTCCCGCCGCTCAATCCGCTGCCGCAAAGTCGGCCCCGGCGCAGCGGGCAGCGTCCACGCCTTCTTCTCCCCGCCGCCGCGGCGCCCGCCTGGAGCGGCAGTGAAGAACTGCGGCGGCCCGTGGGCATGGGCGTGGGGATGAGGGTGCGGGTGCGGGTGGGCATGGTGGTGGTGATGGGCGTGAGCATGAGCATGCGGTTGAGGCACGAAGCCGCCGCCCATGAAGGGGAGGGGCGGGATGTGGACTTGAGCGGGGGCCGGAGCATGCATGTTGACGCCGCCGCCGCCCGGGAAAAGCGAAGCAAACGCCGGTAAAGTAAACGCCGGCCTAGCGGGTTGTGGTTGTGGCGGTGGTGCATTTCCGCCCGCCGCATTCTGAGCTTGCAAGGGTTGTTGTACTTGTGGCGGCGGTGCGTTTCCACCCTGAGCTGGCAGAGTGAGAATTGGCACAATGAGTGGTGGTTGCGGTTGCGGCGCGTTTCCACCTGCCGCATTTTGAGCCTGAGCCTGAGCCTGAACCGCTTGAGCGAAAAGCGCAGCAGTCGGATTGAGGAATTGTGGTTGTTGTGGCGGCGGTGCATTTCCACCTCCCACATTCTGAGCCTGAGCCTGAGCCTGAACAGCCTGAGCCAAAAAAGCAGCAGTTGGCATAGCGAATTGTGGTTGTTGTTGTTGTAGCGGCGGTGCATTCCCATCGGCAGCGTTCTGAGCCTGAGCCTGAGCCTGAGCTTGAACCGCCTGAGCGAAAAGCGCAGCAGTCGGCATAGCGAATTGTGCTTGCGGTTGCGGTGCATTCCCACCAGCCACATTCTGAGCCTGAGAGAAAAGCGCAGGAGTCGGCATACCGAACTGTGGTTGTGGCTGCGGTTGTGGCGGTTGCGCATTTCCCCCAGCCGCGTTCACATTCGCCTGGGCCTGGGCCTGAGGTTGCCCAGCACCACCCATCCCCATCCCCTGCATCTGCGCCGCCCTAGCCCCCAACTGCCCAAACAGCGCCGACAAAAAGTCCTGGAACTGCGCCTGCCTCTGATCTTGTCCTTGTCCTACATTCGGTTCCTGCCCATCGCCTTCAGCACCTTCACCCTCCGCTGGGGGACCGGTAGCATCGTTCTGTCCTTGCTGCGCCGGTCCTTGCTGCTCCTGAGCCGCACCGGGACTCGCACCCTGCCCTCCAGCCGCACCAGCAAAGAACGCCGCCATCGCCTCCCCCATCGTCCTTCCCGTCCCCGTCGCAAACTGCACCCCCCCACCATGCAGCCACGGCGGGAGCCCCGCCCTCTGCTGCTGCTGGGGTCCCTGTGTATCCGAATTCTGCCCCTCCTGTCCCAACCCCTGCCCCTGTCCCTGTCCCTGCCCGAGACGCCCCCAAAAGTCCGCCCACGCAGCATCCATCTCCACCTGGTCCATCTCCTCCTCCTCGAACCCCATCTCCTCCATCACTATATCGTCCCCGTCCCAATCGCCCCCCGCCAGCGGGCCCATCCCGTCCGCCTCCATCCCCTGCATTTCGTTCATCCCGCCCATCCCCATCCACATGCCCTGAGGATGAGGATGAGGATTGTTCCCACCGGCGTCGGCGTTGGTAGGGTCTGCGCCGGGGTTGGCACCCATGCCCATCCCACCAAAGTCCCCCATAGGCGGCCCGCGGATGAATACGTCGAACCCGATCGTGAAGAACCCTCCAGGGGGCTGTCCCTGTCCCTGACCCTGGCCGTCTTGGCCGGCAGCAGGAGCCGGGGGATTGGGATCGGGATTAGGGGCATCGGCGGGGGGCGGTGGGTTCTCTCCTGCGGAATGCGGCACGTCAACATCGATATCCACATCCACGTCCATAGACTCGAACCCACCTTCAGCATGAGCATCGTCACCAGCAGGCGCCGGTCCCCCACTACCACTACCACCACCACCCGCCTCATCTGTGCTTGCGCCACGGCGCTCGTCCCGCATCTCCCTCGTGCGCTGCGCAATCTGCTCCCTCAGCCGCACAACCCCGGCAGCCGCCTCCGCCGCCGGTGCTGGTGCAGTGGGTTCGGGTACTAGAGGCGGAGGCCCAGCGCGGCGGCGCGCGGTGAGGCCCTCAGGGTCGATATTAAACCTGCACGTCGGGCACGTCGTCTGTCTCGGGCGGGAGAACCACGGGATGAGGCACGCTGCGTGGAAGATGTGCGCGCACGGCAGGGACACGATCTTCGGGTGCTGAGCATCCTTTTCTTCGCCACCTTCCTCCCCTTCCTTCTTCTCCTCCTGCTCCGTCTCCTGTTCCTTCGGTCCAAACCCCTCCCCCTCCGCATCTAACAACCTGTCCCAACAAATCGCGCACCCACAATCCCCGCCACTCGCACCCACCCCCTCCTCCCCCTCCTCCGCCCCCTCCCCAGCCTTAGCCTCACCAAGCGCCTCAAGCCGCCTCACAAGCCCCACCGGCACCTCTTCCAGCGCATCCACAAGCCTCTGCGCGCGCTCCGGGTCCTCCGTCTCGCGCTCGCCCGCAATCCCAAACAGGCCCAGGAACTCGCGGAACGCGGCGAAGCCGGCGGGCATCTCCGCACCGTCGGGGGTAAAGGGGAGTTGACCGGGTGGCGTGGCACCGGGCGGAAGGGGGTGCATGACGGGGACGCCGTTGATGTCGATGGTGATTGCGAAGCCGCCGATATGAGGAGGCGGGTTGTTGTTGTTGATGGGCGGAGCGTTCTGGCGGAGCTGGGCGTGCTCCTGCTGGAATTGGCGGAAGGCCTCTATGGATGGGCGGACGATGCCGGGGATGTTGATTGTGGCGCGAATACGGGGGCCGGCGGGGATGGGAGGTGGTGGTGGTGGCAGGGTGGGAGTGGGAGGGGCGGGTGTGGTTAGATTAATAGAATTGGCGACGCGCTGAGAAGGATGCCTACGGTCTCGCTCCTGATCCTCATCATCCTCGACCCGTGCGCGCCTGTTGTTGCGGGGCATCGAGGGGATGGGCTCGAGTGCGGGGACGCTGGAAGATGACTCATCTGTCCAGTTGCTGTCATTGTCGTCCTCGACGGCCTGCATCTCGACCTCGTTGGCGTCTTCGTCCGAGTCTTCTTCTTCTTCTTCTTCCTCGTCGGAAGAGTCGGAGACTGACTGCAGCTCGGGCATCATCTCGTCGTCGCCGTCATCGTCGACGTCTTGTGCAGGTGCTGCTGCGGGAATTGGCTCTAAAGGAGGCATTTCGGTGTCTTCATTCTGGGCTGCGGCAGGGACCCATGAGCGAAAGAGATTGTTAATTGTGTTTGCAAAGTTGTGTGCATCCATTGAGCCTGCTCCGATGGTGGTAAGATGGGAACAACAACGAGCCACTGGCCCTTTTACCCTTTACTACATCCTGTTGCTCCTTGTTTGGTCCCCATCTAGAATCTGCTAGAAGTTGGTATTGTTTCCCTATTCCCTATTATTCTCCACGATCCTGCCTTTCTCGAAGCTGCAGGCCCCACACAGCCGATCGTTTAGACCTTCCATATGAATTGTCCAAGCCGTTGCGGGACGAGGAAGAGGAGCCGCGGTATTTGTTGACCAGTCTTCTGCCAAATAACGCGCCGAAGCGGAAGCAAATGCCCGCAGTGCGAGGACATGCCGATGCCGAGTGCAGGGTGAGCAAATATGAATTCATGACGTCCTGAAAGGCAATGCTGAGCCGGCCGATTGGCACTCTTGGAAGGCGTACTACACCTAATATCAGTACTAGTATTGTCTTGCCCTGCCTCCAGGACGAAACGAATTGAATTCATGACGTCTTACGGCAATCCTGAACTGGCCGTCACCCAAGTGTCAGTATCATCTTGCCCTGCGCGTCAGGACGCTCGAATGACTCAGACATCGTCATGCGTTTGACTTCACTCTACACCAAATCTCCTCTTAGGCCAGCCTAAACACCATTAGCCCTGAGACCATGCAAGCCCATGCAAGCTCAGTCTCCACCAGCCCGGCCTCCGTCGAACCTCGGGTCGCTGCGGTTCGAACCGCAGCTGTATCTTGGCTGTATCACACCTCAGACGAGAAGAAGCACTTGGCAAAAACTGATCGGGCTCCTATCCAGGTCGGAGTGCGTCGTACGTCGTGAATCGCCAGGTTTTTGCTTTTTGCGGCTGACGTGCGTCCCTCCTCTTCCTAGGTTGACCTTGACGCAGGTGAGACGACGACCTAACATGCACCTTTCTGAGCAACGGCGTGCGTGGGGCGACAAGTTAGCTCGACTTCGACTTTATTGGGCACACTCAGGCTAATACACCCCCCCCCCCGGTTTCTCTTCACCGAGGAGTCGGTATTCGAATGAGCTCGCGAGATTCGTTCGTCGATGTTGTCTGTCCATAACCCGTCCTGGTCCCACTAATACTTTCCGCTATCTTGTTGCTCGTATACTCTGTCGTGGTTATCTCACTCCGAATATCCAACTTTACAGTACACATCGAACGCGAGATCCGTTAGAGGCCACGCTAATTTCTCCTTCAACGATTGCCCCAGCCAGGCTTGTTTCCCGAATCCCTGCATTTCCTTGTGAACGACGGTAGACAATATAACTCAGGAAATCTAGTGCAAAGCCAGACAATTTCGAAAGGCTCAGATATCTAAACCAGCGAGCCAAAACATCGCGTCCACTCAATCTTCCTCTGCAATGTCATACACAACGACGAGACACGTACGGGACCTACCGATATCAACGAAACTCTTGCAAAAATATCGATTGCATTCCGTGATGGCCTCGCCTTGAATCGAACAAGGGTCTCCTGCAGAAGATTCTTGATTCCCTTCATCGCTTGCAGGCGCGTTATCTCCTACGCCACGAGGCCGTTTATTTATGTGGTATACTTACTGTATACACAAGGTATTGTGCTTTCATGTTGCTGGGATGGCTACCGTTAAGACAGGGGCACACGCTGCAGAAGAACTATGGACACACAAACTCCTCCGACTCGTACGGCTGATCAAAGTCATAACGATCACACTCGCCCTCCCCTCCATAGCACACATACTATCCCTCCTCTGGTTCCCCGTAGTAGAGATCTGCCTCGTGCAGATTTTCCAAAAAATAAAGTCACGGAATTACCCTCTGCGCATGAAGAGGTTTACGAATCACGAACCACGATGGAGGTTAGAATGAAAAAAAAAAAAAAAAAAGCGAATGCGACAGTCGTGAATGCACATGTAAACATCCCCCGCCGGCAGCCTGCGCCCACTCGCAAAAAGCAGAATTTGAGAGGTTTGAGAACGAGAACGGAAACTTTGCTCAAAAGTGAGCTGCTCTCCCATACTGAGGCCTGAGAGGCCCGGGTGGCAACGGCTATCACTATCGCGCCCTCCAATGGCAACTTTGGTAATTCCGTCCCGAAAGGCCCGTCGTCGTGATGCGTGGTCGGTTGTTCCGCCCTAGGTCGTCTCGCCGCCACAGTTTGCCACCGCATGTTTAGTCTCCTCCCGCGCCAGATGCATCGGCCCGCTTTAGTTTCCTCGTAGGATGCGATGACCTGACATAAAATCGCCTAGGTGAGTGCTAGAGCATCCGCGCAAGGCGAAAATGGTTAGAGCGTTTGCTGTGATCGGCGCAAGAAAATGGGTGGGTTTAAGTGTAGGTGTGAAGGCCGCCAGCGAGAGATCGCGGGTGGGCCACGTTGGCCCACACCTTCTGGCAGGGAATCGGCGGGATCACAGTCAAATAGAAAGCCTAAGAGGCGGCCCTACGTACCTGATGTCCCTTGTCTCTTCTTCGAATATAGAAGTCTTAGCTTTTAACGAGCGTGATCTCTAATTGCTGAGTGTCCTCGGCAGAGTGAAGCGCCTAGTCCAAGGAACTCCGATCACCTGGATCGTGACTTCTGAGCACATCAGCGTCGTCGTCAATATCTTCCGCGATGAATCTAGCTCAAGTCTTGATGATGGCACGAGAACATGAGCGCGGGGATGGCGACGACTATTCCCCTATATTGGGCCGGAGTGGTCAGCTAAATCGTCATCGAGAAGGAAAGAGTTCGCTACGTAGGAGTTGGGTCATCTCTGCTCCAAGTTGGAGAAGACCGGTGTGACAGCATCGTTTTTCATTGCGATACCTTGAGTCTTGGAGTGTCGATACTTCTGCAGGTTTTACTGGGCAGTTGGATGGGGAGTTGGTGATAAGACATCATTAGCCGCAGTGCGATAGTCACGCTGCCAAAAGAACGTTGAGGGAACTACATTAAGACTCTTCAGCTTAGGTACAGATAATGTTGTTATTGAGAATACCTTTTAACGTTCCGACTTGGATATCCGCGTCGTTTTCTATCTTGATAGCGGGGTCGAAGGTGGGAGGCCCTAGATCGCCATATGCAGAACTCGCGTTGATACCATGGTAGGTGAGTCCTGTGCCGCAGGCTTTACTGGGATCCTCGTCTGCGAAGAAGGGGATGCGTAATCCAATGCTAGAAAAATTTAGTTCGAGCAGGAGCTAGCTCTGTTATATATTGGTCGACGGCTGCGCGTGTCCAAAAGTGATGCCCGGGGTCGATAGCACATGCATTACCGAGATGTATGTAGCCCTTCCAGAAGCGTTATGTGCCCATTTTATGTATTTCTTGCAACTGCTGAATTTGCCGCCAGGTGCAAGTTGGAGCTGGCGCGAGGCTTTTCGGCTGTAGGCATATTGTTCTGGTTGGGCGTGTCGAGCTTTGCAAGTAAAAATGAGTGAAACTTGGATTGGTACTTATCATGGACCAGAGGATACCCCAAGGATACCCAGTGTGACATGTATATGTGACCCGTCGCGCCTGTTTGATGTTGGCGTCATGCGATTGGCATTTTGACAACAACAGGGCGACCTTAGTACGAGCGACCGCCGCAGGGTTCTAGTCCAGTCAAGCCATAATCTGGTTCTCTTCAGTCTTCAATGCACACGGTCATGTTTCGTCGTCAAATGGTTCTTATTCCACGTGTTGTGTTGGCACCATCGCGTTCCAGGAATCTTCTCAATATCAACGCTCACAACCTGCGTCACTTTCGTTATCCAGCGGGCCAGCTGTCGACCTTGGACCCTTATCCGACAATACGCCGCCTTCAGACACTTCACCCCAGTCGTATCAGAAATTCGGACTTTATCGATGTCTCGAATCGAATGACGGCTCGCGTTTTCGTCAAAACCAAGCCCACAACCCTCTTGTATGGGACCATATATGACGACTATAAAGACTACCACAGAGGCTACATTCGCTTTCCCACAAATTCTCACGGATTCCTGTACTACCACCACGACACTAGCCTTCCGCCTACCACAGCAGAAATCCGGTTCCGCCTTACCCCAGACAACGATCCCGCCCATTTTGAGAACGGGAAGGATCTCCTTGGTCGCTATGGGCGGCCGTGGTCGATCAACTTATGGCAGATGACGCAGCGCATGTACGAGCCGTTCAAGACGCAGATCCTCGAGGAAGGGCTCTTCGACCCTAGCATCATGCGGACAGTGCAAGAAGGATGGACGAAGTGCAAGTGTTCCAAACCAACGGGCCTCGGTCTGCACTACCTGGAACAGCCTTTTGCCCTCAATATCGATCGTGCGGTTCACTACTTTCGCATTTTCACGCCCCACACCATTGGAAGCATGTGCATCTTGCGGGCGTTTATGGACTTGCGAAAGGACATCCGTGCTACCCCTTATAGAGGTTCGTCTGCACGCTTCCTCCGATATTGTCCACTGATCCTGGGTATGTTATAGGACGTGTGCTGTTGCGGTTCGAACGCTCGACATTGCTTGAACATGCAGGGTCCAATTCCGTAGTCATACGTGTCTTGGAAATCTTGGATCCCATCGAAGTAACCATTTCTGGATATGATATGAATCTGCCCATACCGAGAGAGGGAGCATTGGTCACGAATTACAATCGAAAGTCTCTTCGGCCGTATGCAATAAACCTAGACCGGCGTCCCAAGATGTTCAAAGACTTAAGTCTGCTTGTGTGGTATGTGTCATTTACTTGTCCAAGAATCAAGAATTCAGCTAGCAAAACCTAGACCACCATGAATCGTTTCTCTGCGTGCTTATTTCGATGTTCGTTTCATACCATTAATGTGCCTGTCTCGACTGTTGTACTGCGTACAGGAAAACTCCATGCGTTCTAGTTGAAGGTCGCAAAATACCATTGTTCACCCGTTTCTGACAGTCGTCGCCTCACTTCTGGAGGCAGGCCACAACGATCCCACCGAAATTCTACTTTTTGAAACCCAAACTCAAAGTATAGGTGGATGGATTGATGACGATGCTCGCGGGGCCGACGCTGCTACCAACAACTATCCGCAGGTGTAACAAGTCTCGCTCGAAAGCTTGACACTCCATTGGGTTCCTGAGGAACCGGATAGATTCTTTTGTGTTTGTACGCGCTCTGCAATACTGGGTCCCCGAGTGAATCATGGATTCCCGCTCTATTCAGGATGCAGCATATCCTACCCCCCTCGAGTTCCCAACCCACAACGTCGAACTTTCGGCAGCGCTGGGATGGCTGGCCTCCAATCGCACATTTGTATCCTTCACTACTACTATGGTACACCCTAACCAGGGATACACGCCATGGAAATTCGTGCAAAAACTTCCAAGTACTACTACCCCGGCTCTTAAAGTATGTAAACGCAACCTATGCTTTCATCGAACCTTCGATTCAGCTGCGCGTCTACTGCCTACATAGAGGACGAAGGTGGCAGCCAACATCTTTATTTTGTCCGTTCGTCGCTCCAGACATATAGATCATTCCACTGTCACAAGCCTTTGGCTGAACCATTGAAAGGAAATACACTGTACCGTTGCCTGGCGGGGAGGAGTCATCTGTGTAAGCCATTCACGATTGGTTGATTTTGACGGTTTAGCCAACTGTTGCTCATTGTCACGAACAGGTAGCCTGTCGGTGAAAGTCTCTTCATTCCCGTTCTTCTCGAATTACCTATAGTTGTATCTAGAGAAAAGGTAATCATGTTGTCCTGTGATAGTCAAAGCAATGAGTAATTAGAACTTTAGACTTTGGTGTAATATTCTATTGGTGAACTTTGAACGCCCCGAACTTGCCCCGAACGCCGCCGAACGGTTGAAGTTTGCTCACGCCACGTGAGGCGTGACGCGTTTGCCTGCCTTTAACGTTGGCGAGAGGTGCAAGGACAAAACTCCGCACGTCACGCTCACATCAATTGATTATCATCATCTTATCTTTCATTATCTATCCATTGGCATTTCCCGCTCTGATGCCGAC
>JABCKH010000455.1:0-15060 GCA_018851285.1 Lyophyllum semitale | reverse complement strand
AAAGAAATATGGAAATTGAGCCACAACGAGCTTGCGAGTGAGGCTCAGAGAAGCTGACAAAGCGAGGGCTCGTTCTTGCAGCAAATCTGAGACATTAGATTCACTTCTCTTGCCCTCGCTTTGCTAGCATTGACCGTTTCGCGATTGCCATGGCGCTTGGATTTGTAACGAAAAATATTCCCTCTAGCCGACTTGAACGACTGACCTCGTCATAGATCACTAACGGCGTGGACTGCATACTAGTGACGCGCTCTACCACTGAGCTAAGAGGGATTACACTTAAGCCGGTTTGTGTGCAATAATCATAGACCAAGTTATCCTTGCTTTTACTTGCAAGGTGAAGGCTGCGAGATAAAGTTAACAACATACCCCGAGATGGGCGGCGACAGAGCGGAAGAGGCCCTCGCTCAAAGAGTATTACACCCGCGTCTCACGTTTTGGCTTCGAAGATGATTGGAAGATTACACGGCTCTGAGAGGGACCGGAAGGTCCAGAGGTCCTAATGGAGTCATTGAAAAGACATTAAAGCTTCTCAAGGCAGTTACGGAGGGAGCGGCGGATCCTGCAGAAATGCAGTCGACGATGTGGCCGTACTTGGCAGTGATCAGTCCTGGTTGCAGGAGTATAGTATATAAAGAGAGTGTGATCAGAGACGGAATGCATATTATTTATGAAGACAAGGTTAAGAGAGACATGGCATAGACGATGACGGCGGCACTTTGACGTCTGATCACTACCACCACCATGGCTGTCCCGCGCCCACAGAGGCAGCGACCCCCATCGTCCTTTGCTCCTGCTGTCCCCGCCCAGCAGCAAGAGTTCTTGCCGTACCCACCTCAGCAACAGTACCTGCGCGATTCTTACTACCAACAGCAAGACCCGCAACCCAGCCATCCTAGCAGGGATTTTACCCGGCCTGCACCTCCCTCACAACCTACAGGCTGGGAACCAGACCCAGAAGACTACGACGAAGAGCCCGAGCAGGATGACCACGATGACTTTTTCAACGGCACACCCAGCGACGGTCTGCACCACCAACGATCCTTCCAACGAGAACACATCCTGCCCTCCTCCCAGGCGACCAACTCCATCCGTGCTCCATCCCCTCCAGCCTCCGGGCCCATCCTCGACCACTCCCACCTCCGCCCCGGCAAACAAGCCGCCCTCCTCTCGCACGAACGCACCCTCGAGCTCTACCGCGCCAACGCCAAAAAGACTCAAGACCCCGCCCTCCAATTCGAATTCGCCGTCTTCATGATCGACGCCTCCAAATCCCTCCCCATCCCCTCCTCCACCCCGGGCAACCTCATCCAAGTCGAAAAGGCCCTCGAGAAGCGCGACGAGCTCATCAAAGAAGCGACCTCCCTCCTCAAACGCCTCGCCGACCGCGGACACCCTTCCTCGCAGTACTTCCTCGCCGACTGCTACGCCAACGGCATCGGCACCGTCAAGGCCAAACAGGACTTTGACCGCGCGTACCCGCTGTTCGTGCTCGCCGCGAAGCACGGCCACGCCGACGCCGCCTACCGCGCAGGCACGTGCTGCGAGAACGGCTGGGGCTGCCGCCGCGAGTCCGCCAAGGCGCTCACGTTCTACCGCAAGGCCGGCGCCGCACTGCACCCCGGTGCGATGTACCGCTTAGGCATTGCCGAGCTGAATGGGGAGCTTGGGTTGTCGAGGAGCCCGAAGGAGGGTGTGAAGTGGTTAAAGAGAAGTGCGGAGCATGCGACGGCGGAGTTCCCGCATGCGCTGCATGAGCTGGCGCTGCTGCATGAACGCGGGATTGATAATGTGCTGTTTGTGGATTTTGAGTACTCGACGGAGCTGCTGGCGCAGGCGGCGGAGCTGGGGTATGCCCCGAGTGCGTATAGGCTCGGCGAGTGCTATGAGTATGGGAAGATGGGGTGTCCGCAGGACGCGGCGCTGTCCATCCATTACTACGTGCGTGCTACCCAATTCTCTTTTCTGTTTTGGTACCTCGTTAAAACTCCGTTTGCAGAACATTGCAGCCCAGCAGAATCACCGAGACGCATGTTTCGCCCTCACAGCGTGGTACCTCGTTGGCTCGCCCGGCGTACTCCCGCAATCAGACACCGAAGCCTTCCTGTGGGCACAAAAGGCTGCAGACGGTGGGCTCGCCAAAGCCATGTACGCCGTCGGCTACTTCCTCGAGGTGGGCATCGGCACCACTGCGAACATGCCCGAGTGAGTCCTCGTTCAACCCCCCCACCTTCCACCGCGCTTCGTTGTTCTTTCACGCTGATCGCCCCCCTTCCTTCCTTTTACCCGCAGGGCGGTAGTGTGGTATAAACGCGCCGTGGAAAAGGGCGACAAGCGTGCGGCACAACGGTTGAAGGGCGCGCATAACCAGCCGCTGCCAGGCGGCCCTGGGGCGGTGCTGCGCCGCGGGGAAGGGGACGGTGAGGGGGGAAAGGGCGGGAAGGATAAAGAATGTGTTATCATGTAGGTGGGGTAATTGTGATTGGAAGCGGATGAAGGGCGGGTTATGATTGACTGTGGGGCCTGCAACCAGGACCGAAGGACAGAGGGATTGATACACGGAACACGGACAATGACAAGGACAAGGACTCTTTTGGTCTGTTCTGCTCTGACGCACCACGCTCCTTTCTTGGATACCCCGTACAGTACTCATACAGTCCTTGGCCGCTCCCGGATCCCCCTTCCCGTCCTTATACACAGATGACTGCTGTACCACCAGTACTCCCCGGTCCATCCGTACGGGCGTACGGCGCTCGCCTTCCGCATACTACATATACATATATACTCGCGTTCGCTTTCGTCGACGAGCTCGTGCTATGGATATTCTAAATACATAATCTAGAGTGTAATTTGACATGCAGTTTCTTGACTCGGCACCGATGGGTTGAGCGCTTGTCGTGCGGAAGTCGCACCGGTGCTTCCATTACCGGGATAATGCGTTGCTCAATATAACTTGTGTATATGCTTACTCGGTGTGTTCATCAATACAAGGATTTATATTGACTATCATAACCGAGAAGCGACGGTGTGCGTGTGTACGGACGGGTATCTGTATTTATCTTGTATGTTTGAATCATGAGTAGGAGTACAACCGCAGGAAGTGGTAGGCGATAAAGCGGTGGTGGGCCAGATTAAATCCGTACGGAATGGTGATAAAGTTGTCAAGGCAATGGGGGCAATGGATAGATAGAGAGATAGATAGGTTGTGCAGGTGAACGTAGGCGTGGCGGAGGAAGCCCTGAAGAACTCCCATAGCCACATTGAGATATGTAGGAGAACATATGGCAAGGTGAGTAGCCGGCGGAAGTAACAATCAGTATGTAGGTGTGTGCGGGAAGTGATTTGAATCGTGATCAAGGAAGCCACAAGGAACGCTCGTAGCCGCATTTATGTAGAGAATGGCAAGGCGAATGATGAAGTCGAGGTACAATCAGTGTGCAGGAAGTGAGGGAAAATTCGTAGCCGCATTAGATATATATGAGAATGGCAAAGTGAATGAGGATGAAGTCGAGGTGGCAGCCAGTGAGGAACAACAATCGATAAAAGAGGTGCAAGAAGTGAACAGGATGAGATCGTGGCGAAAGGAAGCCACCAGAAAGGGAACTGTAGCAGCCGTAGTCAAGTCGAAGCCGTAGAATTCAGAAACTACAAGTCCAAGCCACGAGGGTCCAATGAATCAGAATACTATAACGTGCTGGACGCCGTGATCTAATTGAGAGAAGCGATCTTCGCATACGAGGGCTCGCGCTCGTGCTGGTGGTGGTGCTCGGTGGCATCGTCCAGGTCGACGTGCTCCCACGGATCGTTAAAATCGAGGTCTGGCGTCGCAGTGTCGTCTAGCACGATCACGGAGCGTACGGGCGGGACGACTTCAAAGTCAGGTTCTGCCACAGCGATAAGGTCAGCAGCCATAGATAAGAGAAAAAGATGAGAAATGGACATACCCCGTCCGTGCCTCGGCTTCCGCGAGATAAGCAGGTCGGTGAGTCGGACCTCGGACCGACTCGGCGCATGGGGCAATACGCCCTCCCATTCCCGCTCCGCAGGGGGCGAGCGCGAGCGTACAGGCGACGACGCATCGTCCCAATCCACCTCGGACTCTTCACACGCAGGCTCGTCCGTGCCGCTGTCGTCGACCGCATGCGGTCTAGGGGGCGTATACAGCCGCCCCGCCACCCACCCGCCCTGCGCCCTCGTCTGCGCCCACTGTGTCTTCCGCGCCTTGCTCTTGACGAGCCCGGCGGCCTTCTTGAGCCGCTGCCGGTCGTGCTCCCATGCGCGAATCTCCTTCAGGTCGGCGTTCGGGGTGAGCGGAGACTTGGCGGGGCTTGTGTTCTCGTCTGTTGGGGGAGTGGGGGCAGGGACGGGGATGGTCTTGGCTCTGGAATGGGGTCGGGCGTAGAATGCAGCTGTGGATGGGCGGCGCATTGGGAGAGGGGACGGGTCAGTAGTTGGTTGGTGTTCAGTAGTAGTTGGTACGGGAAGAGGGGCTAGGAACAGAGTTCTGCGTCTTAAAAGGAGGCTAGATAAGGCGTGACTCGGACCCACCTCAATCTAGCGTCATTTGGCATCAGTGGCGCTGCAGTCGGTGCATGCAGCGCCTTTATCGCTCTATTGTGTCAGCTCTGCCCACGAGCTTCGGGTCTAATGAATTGAGCAAGCTGAGACAGAGTGCGCTACGTCATTGCCTCCGGTGAGCGCAAGTCCCAATTGTAACGCGCACGGTCGTCCAATACCTGACACGGGCGACCGTCGACGCGTCTGGAAATGTCAAGAACGTGCCATCCGGTTGTTGTCCTCAAGAGGTAATCATGATTGATCCCGACCTAATCTGCTAATCTTTGATCACAAGGCTTCGGAAGCGCTGAAGACGACGATGTGCGACCACAGCGACCACAGCGACAGCAGTGGTGAGAAGCTGAGTTGTGTCTTAGTAATCAAATGCTGGCATATAAATTTCGCGTCGCGTCTTTCTCCTTCTCTTTCACCTCCATCTACTTTCCTCCTACCTCCTAGGTCATAGGTGTGTTGACTAACCCACCCCGCCTTTCAGGTGGGGGTCTAAACGCACCCAACCCCTAGGCCTAAACACTCAAATCTTTCCTTTCATCCCCACGGAATCCGGGGATGACCTACCGCGACCGTTGCAACCGTTCTTTCAACTCCTAGCCCGCACTACGCCAACACGAAGCCAACTTCCCCAACCACAACATCTGCCCAGAATGCAATCTTGACTTTTCGACTTGACTCAGACTCAAAGAACACTGGGTCCAGAGCCCGCGCCATTCGTACTGCCAGCACTGCGATCGCCGATGAGCACTTTGCTGACGACGAAGAACCGGAAGACCATTACGATGACGTTCATATCTGGTGCAGGAGCTGCCGCAAGTTCTTTAGGGATGCTACTGGGCTTAAAGAACATTACCGCCAATCCAATGCGCACCACTACTGCATGCCCTGCGATCGCCACTTCCAGTCAGCGAGCAACCTCCAAGCTGTAAGTTCCTTTCTTCTGTCCCCACTGTTGCTTTCTCGTCCTCCTTTGTCTCTCCTACTGACCACATCCCACAGCACCTCAACTCCTCCACCCACCGCCCACGCGACGTCCCCTGTCGCGGCAAAGGCTGCCCCCTCACCTTCGTCTCCCCCTCCGCGATGCTCCTCCACCTCGAGTCCGGCACCTGCCGCTCCGGCATGACGCGCACCATCCTCAACGACCGCGTCCGCCAGCTCGATAGCAACAACATCATCACCGACCCCGGGCGCATGCTCACCGGGCCCCAAGAGCAGGTCACGTACTACGCCTCAGACGCCGCCTGGAACGGCCGCGCGTTCGAGTGCTACCTGTGCCATGGGGAGTATGGCAGCCTTCGAGGGCTGAACCAGCACCTTGCGAGCCCGCGCCACCAGGATAAGATTTATGTGTGCCCGATGAGTACGTGCCGGGTGCGGTTCACGGCGCTGAGCGCGCTGTGCCAGCATATTGAGAGCGAGAGGTGTGGGGTGCATAGGTTTGCGGCTGTGAAGAGTACGATGAATGGTATTATGGGGCAGATGGGGAGGTTGACATTGATTCGTGGACTCGTGGACTTTGAAACGCGTGCGGTTTGTATGATATGTTTGATGGCGTGTAGATAATTCGCGTAATGGTATGGTAGTAGTACCACAGTCACCTCGACGATGCCTGTCAATGGATGTATAATAGTTTTAGTGTAAGTATGACCCAAGTAGACTCGTTACCGTCTGGTGGGTTTCGAAGGTTTGGGCGTCAGCGGAGTTGAAATTATTGCCTTTGCCGATGATGCCGGTCCAGGTATTTTTAGATCATACTTGGCTGTTCGGACGTTTCTCGTACAAGTTTTTCTTACCTCGCACTCGTTAAGCAGAATAAGATGACAGACAATGGACCTCAACAACTCTACGATCATGAAATCCCAGTTTTAATTTGGTGCCGGGATCCCCGCAGTATTCCTTCAGCCAAAAAATATCTGGGAACGACGTGAACCTTGAGAGGTTCTATTTATAAGTTATGACGTTGGTCATGGTGGCAGCGCCGGCATGCACAAATTTAGAAGTCCGCTGACGCCCTGTTGCAAACCTTCGAAACCTACCAGCCTATAACCCAAGAGTCTCTACTTGATCTTGATTCCCCCTTAGCTCAGTGGTAGAGCGCCGTCAGTACACTTCGGATGTAATGTTCAGGAGGAATGAACAAGTTGTACCGACCCAGTTTTTTCCCCCACCATCATCTTTTGTGTAGGCCGGCGGGCAACCATTTTGCGATGAAAGGAGGGTTGTGCCAAGTGCGCCAGCTTGGTCATAATAAGGAAAATATTCATACATTTGGAACCAACCAAGACAAGCTCAATTTGAACGTTCCCTGCTCTGTGGCCAGTTTCCACCTGTAAGCACCAGCTTCAAGACATCCTCTATGTCCACGGTGTGGGGTTTCCAGCATGGTGGCTGGGGAACGCCTAGTTTTACGAGGAACGCGCTTCAATCGTTACGATAATGAGGCGAAATCATATCTAATCTAAGATAAAATCTGTCAAGTTCTCTCCTCATCCATCATGACCCTGTCTTTCTTCCGTTCATTCCATTCATCGTCGTTCTCGATTTCGTTCTTACGTTGTTTGCCTTTCACTCTTTGCTCTCTTCTCGTTCTCGTCCGCCCCACGGTGGTTGACGCTTGCTCGGTCTGGAGTCCCTAAGTTCAAGTTACAACACTTCATCGACTCGGAGGCCGTGGTGACTTCGTCCCTTTCTGCATTCGTAACTCGTAGTATCAAGGTGGCCCCGCTATTCCGATCAAGACATTGTTCTAACCGTCTCTACATCCACTTGGATCGTCGATCACGCTAGAATCAACTTGCCCACTGGCATTGCTTCCCCAACGGTATGCCTCCTCTGGTCTCGAACATACAGTCTTGCATACCCTTCTATCAACGCTGACACCGGAATGCTAGATTTGAACACCTCCGACCTCCACTTCGAAACCTTGATCTTATGTCAACGGCCGCCAACGCGATGGTGAGTTGGAGTCGTGACCAAGTTGTTCCTTTGTGCATGCACAATAACTATATCACAGAGTTATCGTCACAGGCAGTCAACGTTCAACCCCGGTCAATCCAGGTAAAACCCAGGTCAACCCGCTGATGCGATAGCGCCGGAAGTTACATTCCCCAAACCTCTACCCTGGTCTCAAACATCAAGTAATGTATAATAGCATCCTCAATGGAAACCGTCAGTTCGATTTCAATGCCGGCACAGAGATCCAAATAGCTTGCAACCTTCACTAAACTTTGGATCAAGTTGATGTGATTTCGGCTGTGCGTATCCGTATCGGCCTGAAGCAAACAGCGACCTCGTCAATGCCTCGGCGTTATCGAACACGGATAAGAAAACACCAGCAAGCTCTATAGCGGCATAGGAAACATTAGACGAAGACGCAAAAGGTCTGTTTTAACTGTCTTTTCAGTTCCTGATCGAAAGCGCCGGAGCAGGTTCCCTCGACACGCTATATATGACCTAGCCGATCAAGCGCTTACGCCACCCACAGAGCATGATATCACAGAAGAGGATGAGCTCTCTGCCATGGAACTGGCTGGCTCTTGACGGAAACGAGGCGGCACGACCGTCGTTTCATACCCCGCAAGGACAGCAGAAGTTTTCGCAATATTTGCGCGAGTCCTAGCCCGCTATCATGTGGAGCCGGATGTATTATTTCCTTGTCAGATTTGATAGAGTCTCTCGTTCCTGCAGCTGTTACTTACCGTTTGTTGTGTGCTTTGTCAAGCTCATTCGTTTCGACTTTCCAGAAACGAGTATCTCCAGCATGATTCGTGGCACTCCTGGAATGATATCTGGGAAAGCGTGTCATTCATAAGTTAATTAGGGTATAATATACAATCTAAATTGTACAGTAGGGCGAAACGAAGTAACCTACACCGCATATCCACAACCGTCGTAAAGTTGTTTAAACTCCCCTCCTGCGTTGGGGTTATTGAACGATTGGTGGGGACCGCTGGAGTTATGGTTGTTTATCGTTAGAGGAACAGGTTTGTTGTACTCTTCTCCGTTGGGGTTATTATTGAACGATTGAGGGGGGCCGCTCGAGCCACGGCTGCTTATCGACAAAGGAATGCCGTCAGCGGCGTCCTGTTGCCTCTGATCGAAGAGTTTGAGATTGAGGAACACTCTGGACCCCATGGTCACCGTCATCAGCGTCGAAAACGGCAAGACGGCGGGCTTGATCATATCGAATTTCGGTCCAAGCCCTTGGATGGTGAGCACAACGATATTTGTCACCGCCGTGAGCAGGAAATACCCTAGGTTATCACGGTAGATCTGCCTGCCGACTCTGCTGCCCGTCGCAAGGTTTCCGTGTAGCTTGGCCAATGTCAAGGCCAACACAAGTGTATCAAACGCCACAGACGATGCATAGCTAATGGGCGCCCAGAAAATGACTGGACGCATCTGGCAATTTGACCCAAACGGAGTCGGCGGGCCAACTGTCGCCACAAATTGAGTGGCGTCAGCAATCTGGAACGATTACCGGTTAGCTGATCACTCCAATAAACCAAAAATGAAATTACCCAGCATCCTAGCATAACCAGGAACATGAAAGAGACCACAGCTCGAACTATCTTCGCGCCACCCCAGATGGCGAAGACACGATAGCAGAAAATGACTCCGGATGACGCCGTAACGAGGATTGCTCCGACTTGACTGCTTGTAGCGGCAGCCTGACAGTGCTGGCTCTGAATCGCCGTGAAGGATAGGGAGGGTAACGTTGCGAGAAGACCAGAATAACGAAGGATGACGAAACTATCAACCGAGAAGTAAGTTAAGACTCGTCGGTAAGACCTGTAAATAACTTACAACCACGTCACAGGTGCACGCCAAATCTTCTTATCTTTTGTCGAGTATAGGGCCATTTCGTCTGGGAGCTGAACGAAACTATGTAGCGAGTCCTTCAGTCATACCATGAAGAGAGAGAGGATGGGTGAACATACTAGTCCCAGAGAATAATGCCAAAAACGACGGAGAGAGTGATCGCAATTGTGACTAGTAATGCATTTAGCTAAATATTCCAGTGACTAGTAAAAGCATACCAACCTATTTGGCCCTGCAGTGTCATGAATTGCTCCAACGTGAAACCGGGCGGCAGAGGGATCAGAGCCATATTCGGCGACGTCGCAGACGCCATTATCTCGATACCCAAATGAAAGGCAAAGAGGGGGAGCGAATGAACAGGTAGAACCGGGGAAGTACGCTACAGGAAGCCGAGCATCAGCTTCTTGTTAAAAGCAGCAATGCTCTTTCCATCTGGGCCCGTAATCAGAGAGTACTTGTCATCGGGACTTCATATCTCATCTACATCTGGCCAATGATCAGCCATCATGGGAATCCGTTGATGGTCGCACCAGACCTGAAGAACAAGACAGTCCATACGAGTTGTTGAGCTGTCCGGAGCTTGGGCGGAATAAGTAAGTAGGATCGTCCCATCAGACCGCCGCTGATTCTACGCATCCTCAAACTGCTTAACAGTCGAAAGTTCGAATCTTGCATCTACTTGGCTGGTCGAAGGGTCGGATTAAGTGGGTGGCCAAGTAGGAAGGGACATAGGATGAGAGAATTCGGAACAAGGTATGTCGCTGTGGAACAGGATCGAACAAGACACTTCCAAAGTACTCTGGAATTTAGGAGAGAGGAAATTTCGATCTAACGTTCGATCTGAGTTTAAAATCGTACCCACGTGACCGTGTTAGCGACGAGGAAACTTAAAGCATTGGCATTGCTGAGCAAAGACGCCGTAAGACGAAGGGCGTTAAAACGACCGGTTGTAAACCACAAGGGCAGACCCAGGAGAGCCGCTCGGTACGTTGCTAAGATCTACCGCGCTGCACACTGACCCCCAGTAGCGATACTGATCAGCCCAACCCCGTTAACCCCCGTGCCCAGAAGATGGGGCGCGTGGACAGGCGTGGCAATGGACATAGACACCGGGCAGGCAACAGGCACACATGATGCATACTCGCACCTCGTCATGACAATCACCGTCACTGCTGTCCGAACTTTTGACCGTCGCTGCTCACCTCTTACCTCGTTCTCGGACGTTCTAAACGTTGCTTATCTTTCCCGCGTTTTCGAAAAGCGATACGTCGCAATTCTCTATTGCCATTGCTGATCCTATCCCTTTGTCGGGTTTATCCATTGGTGGCGGGTGGCGACTTTTCCTGCGTCCGACATGTCAACTTCCGATTTCCTCTCTCCTGCCGGGGCTCGAAACACCAACAAGGTAATTTATCTTGTTATCTTGTGCCGTCTACTCGCTCTGACTTAAATTCAAGAATTCAAGTAGTGTTCCTGCAAGGCCGGAATCATCAACGATGAGATTTGGTCGCAAACACTAGACGGTTCACATCTTCATAGGTTCTCTGTCCATTTGAGACTACTGAACATTTTATATCACCGTTTTTGCCTCCCATGTACTTTGGCTACTTGACAGGGACTGCCTCTCCTCAAAAAATTGGTAGGGGTTCGGAGCTGCGGAAATCAAACGATGAATTTGCATAGCGGTAAGTAGGTTCATAAGTACTGCTCTCTCTGTACATCTTCGTAACACATTTTATAGATGGCGGAGTATAGATTTTCTTAAAATTGTGCTACAGTCAACACCGACGCACTGATGGTAAGTCGTTCAAACATCAGCCTTCGACTCTGCCCGCGCCATGTACTGAGGCACTTAGCTCACACAGTCGATCTCGGGCAGACTCCCGAACATCGCATATGGTAGAGAAGCGGCCCTTGAGAAGCCCATGGTAAGTTTTTATTTATTTAATGCTTCTTGGTTAATTCCGTGTTTTTTGCAGTCACTCATTGCCAGAAGCCTTCCTGGTCGTCGATGAACCCTACACTCTCTCCTCCGCCGACATCATGAGCTTCACGGCCAGTCTTTCAAGCTTCACCGGCCTCCGCCGCTGGTGCATAGCGAGCTGATCTCGCTCGATCTTTTGTCTTGAGTGCCCCCACCTTCAGCGTCCTTAGTATCCTCTACTCCTCAGATAATTTGCACACAGCGCAACATCGAGATCTTTAGGCGATTGAAGCAGATCACAGTGCAGTCGCTTTCGAGAGAAGTACGAAGAATATCAATACCGAGCTGAAGAGACCCGGATGAGATCATCATGGACAGAGTGGCTTTTGGGGATTCATTCTTCAGGTTTGCCTCTATGGCAGAACATTTTCGTTTGCCTCAGACCACGAGGAGTTCATCGTGGTAGACGTAGCGCCGACCGGTCTCGCCAACATCCTCGCGACTCGTCAACTCAATGAGCTTGATATTGTCCTCTCACTAGTACTGGGCTGTGTAAACCGTCTTACTGTGCCCGTTCCCTGTTCCCTACCTGTTACTATGTCGCGATGCCTGTAGATAAACCGCAGACTGTTCAGGCAAGTGATTTCGAACCTTGAAGTGACATCGAAACACATTTGAACGAAATTCAAAGAACCACGCGAACCTGCTATGGCGGAAACCAACAAAGCAGACTGTGTCTCCTACGCCGCCTGTCCCCCTCCTTAATAAAAGGCCTCGTTAGCGATGCAACCGAGGACGCTTATTTTAAGCGTGCGATATCTGGGAAAGCATACGATCGACGAACCACAATATCGCTTAACTCGCAAGAAAGCTTATTGAGTATTTATTCCTATCGTAATTGTGTATCGTAAAGTTGTCTACCTATGACTCTCAAATTAATCGGTAGATCGTTTAGTGTTTATAGTACAATCGAGTTCAAAATAATTAGCTAATGCAGCGTCCACAGGAAAGTCCAAGGGAAACTAACGAGTGGCGGGAATGGGAAGCCCAGTGGTGGGGTCATAGGTCTCGTGTTGAACATAGCCCTGCGCCTTCTTCCACCGTTCAAACCTCGTGTCCAGATGGACAACGTTTGCAAAATCAATGACCTCAATCTGCGGGTTGTTCGCAGCCGCGATGCACACCCTACCGATGCCTTCGTCCCATGTGATAGCCGCGACGCCCATCCGCTGGTAGAGCTCCAAGGCCGCAGGATTGGTATTCAGCGTGCTATACACACCCGTCGGCATCGGCGGGACCTTTTTTCTCAGGACCAGAGAGGAGCGACCCACGCGTGGAACGTCATAACCTTTGGTCTGGAACTCAGGATTAATGTACCGCCGGAGGGAAACGAGGGACACAGCGTCCTTGCGGTCCTCCATATGGGCAGTGTACACAAGGGCGCGGAGCGACCCCGGAAGAACATGCGCAACGTTTGGCTCGGTGTTGTGTCGCGTTTGTATACAGACATAGTTGAGGCCGTAGCAGTAGTACATCCCGGTATCCACTTTCTTGCTCGAGGGCCACACAACGTAGTGCAGAACTCCAGTGGGGGCGGAGGTTTCCATGTAGACGGATATGGGTGGCAAAGGTTGATAATGGAATCGGAGGCGGTATTTCTCCCCGTTGGTCGTCGGGATATCGTAGTCGGAGATACGAACAACCTTGACATCATGATTGCCTATGACGTATGCATCTTTGGGATATCCGAGCACGGATCCATTGACTTTGGTAGGCATTTCGAAAATATCGAGAACTTGCAAGAACTTGGCAGGTGCCAGTCCATCGTTCGACCGCGCGGAAATGTTTATAGTGCGAAAGACGAGAATCTCATTTTGATAGGGCAGGTGACGAACTGCTCTGATTTGATGAAGCTGGGGTAATCATCAGCAACGCTTCCGAGATTTAACTTGATGGACGTACCTGGTTTTGATATTCGTCGTGGTGTTCACATATTAGCGTATATAGCTCTTGCTCTACAAGGTCGATGACAACGATCCTGTTCGGCCTTTGTATCATACTGGCGAACGGTTTGCCATGTCGCTCGAATAGAGATACACCCTCGACTTCGTATTTTGCACTGGCTGTTGCGACCTGATAGAAAGGTCCTCCTGAACGATCCCCCAGGGCAATCGATGTGGGCTCCGCGTCTCCAGGTGTGAAATGAGGATCTGCAATCGCCTCGAGGGTCTCCAGGCTAATCTGGATGCAAATCAACTCATGCACAAGCGGTTCAGCTGGGTCAATGGGATGTCGAAAACTGTATTCGGACGGATCGTGGCTGGGATGAACGATGAATATTTGGTTCATACGAGATGGGTCGAAATTGCTCACTTCGCTGGACTGCCATCCTGATTACTCCGACGTACGTATGCGATCATAATGACCGGTTTTCCGAGATGCGTCATGTACTTCGCCTGAAGATTAAACGCCTTCATCTGCGTCGGAGCTCTGGCCAGGACAAGTGGGCCTTTGGGGTGATCCAAACAGTAGACCACGAGGAAGTAACGGTATACATCCTTTACGGAGGCAACAAGGTATTTTCCTCCTGGTAGAAGCTTCATATCGAGGACTTGGTAATGTGTATTGAAAACTATGGAGGAAGTGGCTTCGGGATGAGGTTTGCGCCAGTTGTCTTCGAGAGATACAGCCTGTGAAACAAGCTGCTCAACTTCAAAGTCGCTAGCTTCGAGCGCGTATCGAAATGTAGGTCGTAGTGGCGGAAGAGGAACATTTAGATGCGCTAAGAAGCGTTTCCAAATTATGGGTTCGTGAGTGAGAAGAAAGAAGGCTTTGTTGACCTAAAATTCATCGTTAATACTGCTAGAACGAACAGCTGAGGTGATCCTGACTCTTCTCAGGCACATGATATCTTCGATGCACAGATGAACAAAGATATGGTCCACGAAAACATCCAAGGGAAGACGATGAATAAAACAGGTTGACGATCGTTTGAACCGCGACAATAGAAAGTTTGGGAGATAGCCCGCCAGGGATCTAGAGTTAGAAATCGGCATGCTTGTGTTCAAGATGGTACAGAGCCAGGCGCAGGGTGAATAGAAAGCTTGCAGTGAAGTGTGTTTGAAGTTTGGAGTAGCCAGCAGAACGATGAATGGAAGGAGGACTTGAGCTTGGGATCACGTCCGCTGATATATCTGCCTAGAGACACCTAATTGGTGCATCTTGTAATTGTGTACGCCAGAAACCTTGTATTTCGAAGCCTGGGGAAATACAAGGCCTGCCAATTGTTACAAGCATGTTGGTTGAAGAGAACAAGACGCTTTGTTGTCCTTGGATATTGTGGACAAACAATACTCTCGCTAATCAATATCCGAGTCTTCCGAGACTCGGGCCGAGCTTAGGTCATTGCGTAGATCAGGTTAGATCAGGTCATTGCGTAGATACTGTACTCATACGACCAACTCTTCGTGTAACGTGTAACGCTTGGTCATGAAGTGAAGACTTTTTGGGTATGTAACGCGTAACAAATGGGTTTGAAGAGCGTTACAAATCATATTTCGGGGTCAAAAATTAAAAAATTTCCTCCTGTGGTAGTTTGGCGCGAAAATTTGATAGATCCATGAAGAGTTTTCAAGAAAAATTCCTCCGGTAACGCACAAAATATCGTCATGAAGAGATAAAAAGGTCGATATTTTTGGTAACGCGTAACATTGGGTGAAGAGTTGGTCGTATGAGTACAG
>JABCKH010000454.1:0-15080 GCA_018851285.1 Lyophyllum semitale | reverse complement strand
ATATGCAGATTTATATAAAATTCTTTCAAGATAAGTTTAAGATAAATGACCAGTAGATATTTAACATAAGATTCACATATTTGCGAATCTTATGTTAAATATCTACTGGTATATGAATCATATTGTGAATGATATGTTAAATATCTACTGGTCATATATCCTAAACTTATCTTGAAAGAATTTTATATAAATCTGCATATATGATTTAAAATATGATTACTATAATTGAGTAACACATATTGTAAACTTTCTCAAAATCCTTTCATCAAATGTTTTCAAAAGATATTGTTGACCAATTTGGATTAAGTTTTGGATAAGTTTAAGATAACATACAGCACCATATTGTGCCATGCACCCAGTGATACCATTCTATTGATTGGGCTTCTCAAAACAGTTTGCCAGACACGGGAAGCAAAACTGGCAGAGTTTATTAGGTGGAACTCGGCCGCCAAGGGCGTAGGCAAATCGTGCCAAACAATATGCGTGCCAAATCTGGACGTCACAAAGTACTTTGGCACGCGGCTGCCATGCTCCAGCCTCATGTTCATTGCTCTTGAGTAGCATTGCGGCCTGATACTGTATGTTTGTTTTGACTGTCTACTATGCCAGAGTACTCAGAGGGTAACGAACACTTGGCGACATTTCTTTATCTGTTCCTGGTTGTCTATATAAAATTATCTTGGGCGGTTATTGGGCTCTCAGCGGACCTCACGAAAACGGAGAATGAGCGCCTCAAACACAATGGGACCATTGTACCTCTTGGGCCTAACACAATCGGTGGGATGAAACTAAAGCGGGGAAACCAGAACACTCAAACATACCTCTGGCCGCAAATGTTGTCGAGCCTGGACGGACTAGTTGTTCAGGGTTTTTCACAGACTCCAGGACGCGCGGTCATCATCGATTTTGGCGACATATATCTTAAAGTATGTGAATACATATGTTGCGCGTAACCGAAACCAGGTCCTTGCTGACCATGACCCCAGCTTGCTTACCTGACCCACACATCCGTTCAAGTGTACAAGAGAGAGCTTTGGGAGAATAGCATCCTAAAGCTGGGCGTAGATGTGCACTACATACCTCCATCATCTGTATCTGGATATTGACAAGTCCGAATTGTAGGTTCGTAAGGCTCGTATAGCCCTCGCCATTGAGTTTCCAGATCATGTCCTAGTGTTCATCTCTGCGGACAACGTGTTTCAGGTCGGTGAACTATAATCTATGATCATGAAACAAGTAATTCCGTGCATCTCACTCACTCATTAGCCAAACTGGATGACTAAAGAGCAACGCCTTCGTGAGATCGACCCGCCGGACATATTCACTGAACCAGTCAGATTTATTGACTCCCTTGCACGCTGGATCAAAAGCAACGCAGTAGTCAAAGTCTGCGTAACGGGTTGGCATGGAAAGCCGTGTGGGAAGCTAGTGCGGTCTGGGCTGGCGTGGGTGTTTACACCTTGTCCGAAATCTTTTTTCTGGCTGGTAAGAATCAAACTCAAGTCAACATGCCATTTAGTCCATCTTACACAACAAAACTTTAGGTTTATCAACGTTCCTGACAGAGGCTGAGGTATTTAACAATCCATCCAGAACTGCACGTCTGCTTGTGGCGTTTTATACCTTCGCTGCCAAACGTCGTGTAAAGCAGGCGCTGTGGTAAGCATCTGTTATCCTCACTTGATATTATTCCCCGCTCATAAGACACAGGAAGGATGTTGTGCGCCGATGCTTTGTGGACGACCTTCTCGCGCCTACCGAGGAGCAGAGAAAGCGATACATGAGGTGGCTGCATGTCTGGGCCAAACATCACGTGTGCTATCCAACGCGCATGGCACCCTTGATTATAGAGTACAAGGTACGATAGATGTTTTAACTCCAGCATAAAAGTGTTTTACTCAACCTCCAAATCTTCAGAGACAAATGCCACATCATCCCAATGAGATTCGCATTCGCGAAGGAGAAGAGGCGATTCCATGCATGGAGGATGGCGGTGAGATGCACGAGCACGAATGGTACCGTGATGAACCAGCAAAAACAAACGTCTATGATCCTTTTGACCCTGAGTTTCTGCGCCTGGGACTCAATCGACTCACTCGGAAGCTCCCTGGTCTCGGTTGCCTAATCTTCGGAGAGGAGGAGTGGGTGCAACTAAAGGATGACATTGAAGAGGTCGATGTAGAGGACGATGCTTTCTTGAGCGGAGATAGCCCTTCAATTGGAGGAGACGAACTCACAGAGATGTTCAATGCTTCAGGTTTGTGGTGAACGATGACTTTGAGTGACATTGTATCTCTCATAGGTTTATCTGTAACATCAACTTTTCTCAAGCCTGGTGCATACCTGACGCTCTGGTCTGGTGAGCATTCTAAGAAGTGGACGCGTTCAGAAGTCTTTCTGTACGCTGTTGGGGGTGATCGCAGCTGGAAGCAGATTTGGTCCGTTGTTCCCATGTTTCCTGAAAACTGTATGCCTTCGCAGGGTACACCCAAGTGAGTGATCTTCACTCATATTAGTACATACATAGCCTGATATTTCAAAAAAATCTAGTTCAAAGACCGGACTTGAACAGATCGTTGACACTGTATATCTTCCACCTCGGCAAGTCGATAGCCCATCCTTTATATCCAATGCTGTGGGATCTGGAAAGGGTGCGAGTACGAAAGACAAAGTGACTCCGGACCGAGCAAGCGACCACGGACGAGCGAAGACGAGATGAGAGCGGCGCGCGAGATGGGAAGCGAAAACAATGTGTATTCGTATGCGTAGTGTAGCGTACGGGCAGACGAATCGAGAATGATGACAACGAACGGAATGGAATGAGAGAAAAAGAATATGAAAGGAAAACGCATAGGTAAGGAGGCATGAGGCAAAATCATATCTAATCTAATCGTAACGCGTGTCATGAATGTTCGTGATCGTGAAGGCCTAGTCCTCATCTCCGTAGAACAGGACGTTCCCCGGCCAGCCACACTGGAAACCCCACAATGCACCTACCACATCACGACCTCGCTCTATCCGCCTTTTTGAGAAGATCATCCAGACCAATAATGTTGTGATCGGACCGCTCGAATACATCGGCAATGCATCACCCATTAGCCTGCCTCATAGCAAAAAGAAGTATGTTTTGTTCTACTACATCTATGTTGTTCTCTGACCCATCATTTCAGGGCATCTGCGGTTCGCGGTGATCTCACGATTCCTCGCCATTATGCTGTTCGCGCACTCCAGCATGTGCACCGGAAAGCCTTCAAGGGGGATGAACACCATCGCGTTATGTCAAAGGAGAAGCAGAACAAGCTCAAGGAGCTTCTAGAACCTGTTCTCGTCCAATTCGATACCCTGCGGAAGCTGAACATGGACTTGGAGCAGATTGACATCGGTGAGTGGCTTGACGACGAGGATCAGGATCAGGATGAGCAAGATGCTCACGATGAGTCGACAAATGTGGATGAGTCCGAGAGTCAAGACTATGAGTCGGAAACTGTTGAGTGCGGTACGCTTTTTAATTTGAGTTTTCCTGCCTTCAACTGATTTGCAAATGGTTAGTCAACCCAGATTCAGACTTCATTTCTGATCAAGATCTCCTGCCCCCTCTCTCTGAGGTGCCTTCACCACCGACTACTCGTGCTTCAAGCTCTGGATATAACTCAGATGCTGAAGAAGTTGCTGAGGGTAGTGATAATCAAGGTAATTAACCTGTTCTTACTTGTGGAGCATCTATTGACATACAGAGTTCATCCAGGTCTCGGCTCAGTGTCAGTGGCACCCTCTTCAGAAAGACATTGGAAATTAGGGAGGCCGATGATGAGCGATGGCCAGAAACGTCGCCATGTGAGCTTCGATCAGACATTGGCTCTATTGATGTCTGACAATTTGGACGATGAGCAACACTCCAAGTCGAGCATGGGGAGGGGTCGAAGGACAAAGAAACAAAGATTTGACGATCTCAATGAGCTAGGTTTGAAGCGGCGTCGGTCTTCTACACGTTCTATAGATGTAGAAATGTAATATTATTATAACTACTCTATCCATGCATATCATTGCCATACAGAACATCGAGCATCGCTCCAAATACATCCCATGCATTTTCCAGGGTGACCCGACTGATATTGAGTGATTTGAAGGCAGCCTCGGCCTCGACATTGAACGCTCGAGGGGTGAAAGCCAATAGATCCTCCCCACCAAGTTGCTCCATGATTGCCCAAACGGCATAGAGCCCTTCCTCTGGAAGTTTAAGCAGCTTATTGCTGCCACCCCAGCGGTGAGGAAGAGCGAAGGCATCATCCCGAGACATGCCAGATGGCCCGGGCTTGCTGTTATCCCGGCGCATCTTAGTGGCATTACGGATAGTGACAGCTTCTTTAACCTCCGCACTGACGACTCGGGACCAAAGCCACTGGCATAGAACACTACGAAAATATGAGGTCACAGTGTGATGGCCATCTATAGCAGGACTTACTAGTGCTTTGCATTTGATGCATCGTAGATGCCCCGATCGATGCCGCTCATGAAGACCATAACAATGTTGTCACCTATATCAAGCCGCAGGCGGTACCAGCTACGCTCAATGGTGATGTTATTCACACTCCTGACATTGAGGTGAGGGGGAAGTAGGTAAGGATCGAGATTGGGAAAATATTGGCGGCTACATTTGAAGTGAGCAACCAACCATATGAAGTGAGGAGAAGGGAGGCAATATACCGGAGTGTGTTTATAATCCCATATATTACAGTCACTTCCGATCCGCAATCAGTAATGAATTGCACAGGAATGCCTGCCAAGCAGTAATTAGCAAATAGGCAAGTAAAGTTTGTTGAGATCTCTTGCCATTATACACTAAGACGAGGCTTAGAAACATGTATGCAACCACAACCCCAAGCCGATTGTTGGGTACCACCCAGACTCCCAGCCACTTGGAGGTGTCGTCGTCAACGATAGCCCAGATTGGAAAACCAATTTTGTTAAGTTTATCATGACCATCTGCACTCCATCGATAATGAATGCCAATAGGATGCTTGGCAGTGCGGATGATCCTCTTTGCCATGGGGGCACGAGTCTCAAAGAATTCAGGCTCGTGTGTATGCATGATTTCCGAGATTTTACGGCTGGGGAGAGGAAGAGGAACAGTAAGTTGAAGTAAATTCCAAAAACTGCGCCACATGCTTACAATGTAAGATGTACACCATGCTTGTATGCAATCCGACTTCGTATGGTACCCACACCGGCCTTCTTGGCTACATCCTCGCTCACGATGCTCATGACAAGCTGATTCATCTCTGAAGGATCCATCTGTTTGTGTGTCTTGCGACTGCTGACTAGATCAAGTCGTTGGCGTGCACGCTTCACGGAAGAATCACTTGAGATAGGTCACAGATTTGGTGAGAAAACTGCCAGGGAGTGATAAGACAAAAGCGATGCACCTCATTTTCAGCCTAGGTCCGTAGTCTTCAACTAAGCGCTCTGAGATCAGCTTGTTGTCAGTCTTGAGCTCCTGATGGTATTTATGAAGCGCAAGACACAGGACAGGCCCAAGTTCAGGATCGTATGGTGTGACTAAGAGGAACATGCCAGTATCAGCCTTGGGCAATCCCTGCAGGGTGAGATATGAACGTACCAATTTTCGCATGCTGATTGTTGCCCTGTGGGTTTCGATTGAACTTCTCGTTCTTGACTGGTGGCTTGGGCTGAAGGTTGATTTGGAAGCGATCGGGGTTGAATATTCTGTCATCGATAAGCAGTGAGCTTTTGTTGGTGAAGACGCCACGAGCAGAAACACCGATGTTGGGCAGATTATAGACATATTCGTGGGCGTTCTGGAGTTCGGCGAGGTTGAGGGTACGACTGACCGACTCGGGCACATAGTCATCGTCATAAAAGTCTGACCCAAAGTCAGGAAGAGGTTCAGTGTCCATGGGGAGAATAGATGGGCAAGGGAGAAATCCAGATTTTTGAAGAGTTCAAGCCTTCCGAGTGCCTTCAAAAATCTAATTTTTCGGAGCAGTAGTCTGATGCGCCGGTGCCAGGTGCGGAAATCAGAAGATATGCAGAACACATCTTGCCCTGACTGTACCATATGGTCAAAGATATTTTGTAACACTGGTAAAAGCAAAGCACAAAGCGTCCAGGGTGTGTGACAAGAGCCGCGCCGAAATTCTCCTAAAATAGCACACCCATCAGTTGCTTATCGGGAATGATCAATGACAATCGAGGGGACAGACTTTGCTTAACATAGGCTGTTCACTTGTCTGGCAAACCCTTTTGAGAGTACTACAGTGTTAACTTTCATGTTAACAAGTATTGTAGGTGCTTAGATCGCTTGTATAAAGATACCAAGGCGTCAAATCGAGTTTTTCTTGGGGGTGCCTCTGCACTGATGGAGCGGAGTTTGAATATCAGCTACATCGCCCGGAAGTAAGTAGGTTCAGGTACACTTTATACATAGGCGGAACAGCAGTGTATTCACCTAGATAATAAACTAGACTAAGCCAAGTGAATGGAAAGTCACAGAAGTAATGGTAATTGTATAAAGGATTCAAGTTACCAAAAGTAAAATATATCATCTCAGTGTGAATGCTCGCAACAAGGCAGAACAGCTGAGGTGACACACAATGTATATACTATGGGAGTGTGATCATGTCATTTGGAAGGAAACTGATAGGAGTAGAACTATCATGTGGTACTGAAGTCAAGTGGAGGTAGCTATTGGAAATGGCAAAGAGAACAGTGTGGGCATGAAACAGGGTATATGACACACGTGTGGATTGGGGCGTCGGGAGCGGGCGAAGTCACTTGTGACACTTGAAGCCTAGGACGCAAACAGATGTTTCCTTTTTGGGGAGGGTGGAGCGTGCTGACTTTTGATTTGCTGCCTGCCCAGGCTGAGAGTGTGACAGATAGGATTACTGCTGCAAGAATTTTCGATGTGGTGTTTGATGTATTGTTGGATGGCCTTTGGCCCCTTGTCCCAGAAATAATGCTTGCTTGGGACATCTTCTGTGCTGAAAAACATCCTTAGTGGCTATATTGCAATATACTGTTTGATGAAAACATACGTGTGGGCTTGGGGATCTATCAGGCACATTACATTGTCACTGTCTTTAGCACCTATAATGCAGCCATGCGGCCAAGTCAGTGGAACGTGTCATGAAAATCCAAGGCATGCATGCGCACCTTAGAGATCACAGATTATAAACTCCTTCATGGACCAGTCATAGGTATGGTGCGCAAACGCATGGAGAGTGACTGTCAATGAATCATTTGCTTTCTCTCCTTCGTCCATATTTCTGGTAAACTTCTGTATGGGCTGTTCAGAAGTGATAGGAAGCAACTTGGTGGCAATGAAATCAAGGAAAGGGAGCCCACAGGGCGCCTCGGATAGTGACCCTCCTTCTGCAGAAACAAAGCTTCCAAGGATAGCACCATCGTAGTTGAAGCGAAAGGCTAAATGAGAACACTGTAAGCAGTGCTGGTCAAAACAAGTCTTTTGGAACAGCTTACCAGAAACAGGCACTTCCTGTATCAAGGCCTCCTCTTCAAATTCCTTTCGGAACTCTTCACCAAGTGCAAGCGTTTTATATTCACCCATCAACATATTCTCGTTCTCGTACTCAGAAAAGTGAGACTGCATTCCCTGAGCAAGCGCATATTCTTGATCGCCAAATCGAACCTGGATGGCATGCATCAGAGTCACAGAATGGAGGGGTTAAGGGTTAAAATAAACTCACATAGATAACTTGCTTTGATTCCCCAGCACCTACAAAACCATCTTGCCGTTCCGAAGTTCCTTTGCCCTTCAAACCCTCCTTCCATTCCACAGCAACCTCAATTTCCTCTATGACCTCCGACTGCGACCAACTGGGCACATAGTTTCCAATTGTGACCACCTTCCTCTTGAAGAAGCACTTTATCATCTTCACATCGCAAGTCCAGGAAGGCTGTTCGGCAGAAAGGCCAGAACGCCTGGGCACCCAGGCACTTCTACGAGTTGAGACAGTGGCCGACTTGATGGCAGATGGCTGGGATGAGGATGGTTTACCTGTAGTGGTGGCACTGGAGAGCTTGCGCTTGTTGCCAGAAGCAGTTGACTGCCTTCTTGATGGAGCTTGAACACCTGAAGGTCGTGCGGACTCAACAACATTGTGAACAGATTCAACCTAATAATTGGCTTAGTAGATTGCCGGAAAGAGGAAAGAGAAAATTGTATTGTATTGTACGTACCTCAAGGTCAGCTTTGTCCAACACAAATTTGATTGTGATTTCCTTCTTGTCGTATGCAGCGTTTGTGATATGTTTTGAGAGAAGGAGGTAGTCCATCATCTCCCGAACTGTTCCAGAGAGGTCGCTCTCAAGAACCCGACTGTCATTGAAGTATATCAGGAGACTATGGCTGATAGAGCAGTCAGCAGAAGGGTTTCAATAAAGATAACGAAAGACCTTACGTTGGAATAGGACCTTGCGTTGGATAGGTTTGAAACCATAACTCACGAATCCTTCCCTTAATCGTGTTGAAAGCTCCTGCAACCTTTTCTGCTTCGTTGACCAAGACTCAGTGATTGAGTGGCAGCAGCTGGGTTACCATAGGTGTTCATTCTAGGGTGGAAGCGAGTATGAACTGGGAAACTAACCTTGTTGAACTTCGCGCCGGTCGAAGAAAGCACGCTTACCATGACGTTGACCACAACCTTTCCAGCATTCTCCTTGGCAATCCGTTGTTCAGCTTTGATGGATTTTGCTTGGTTCAGGTGTTGCAAGCTTCCTGGTCCAGTTCGGCTTCGATTGGCAGAGGCAGCAGCATTTACATAAGGAGTTTGTCCAAGACGTACTTCGGATGCAGTGGCTTGATAGGTACTAGCTTGGGCGAGTAAGCTACGGGCTTGCTTGAAAGCCTCTTTCTGTCTCTGGATTTGCTCTGAAACTCCAGGAATGGAAAGAACATCTTTGGAAATGTCTTCAGTCTCGCATCGTCCTGTACAACACTTGAGGTAAGAACAAAGATCCAGGTAAGACTGAAAATCGGCGGACCATAGGCCTGAACACAATCAGAGCAGAGCACTTCCATAAGGTTGGGATAGACTAAGGAGCAGGTCTTGCATTGATTCTTTCGCTTAAAGGAGTGTCATTCTTGTTTGTCACAATTAAGAGAAATGCACACACCTGAATGGACAGTTTCTCAACTGACGATTTTCCCTCTGCCTCCTGGCATTTATTGCAGAGCAAGGTGGAGAGACAGTCAAATCTTCCGCCACAGCCAGTACACTTGCCCATCGCAAGCTGCAAGTTGAGTGGTTGAAGAAGCAGCCAAGAGAAATATGCGCAAAAACAGGTTTTTATTCCGGCATCCTCCAGACCTGACCTTTCTGCTCATCACATCGCTACAGCCAAGCGATAGCTCTTTCTCCGAAACCACTGTGGTTTGGTGGCTCAAGCTGCCTTGCAAGGTCTGTGCAAGGGAAATTACAGGTGAAGCGGAAAGCAAGATACTGGAGAGATAGTTACTTGAGAGGCTGCGCAGTCGCGTACGCTAGTAAGCTAGTAAGAGAGTAGATGTGGGTCATTAACGTTTAGCGAGACTATACATTGAAGGTTCAGACAGACCGATCATCGCACCTGCAGGTGGGCGTACTGAAAGTGAAGCTTTGAGGTGTCCACAATATTCGATCTCAGTACTGGCAAGCTTGATCCAGAACCCATTGACTGCCAAAGAACATAGCAGGCCCCATAAGAATGCTGGATGCTGATTGCAGCTTGAGACTGTGGATGCGCACCAAGATCGCATTTTTATTCACTAGAGATAGTCTGAAATCTGTAGAGTTGCCAGAGATGAAGTGCCAAAATATGAGATGTCAAACCAGGGCAGCTCAAGGAGGACTCGGTGAGATTAGTTGAGATCCAAATTGGGGGTACCTGTAGATAGAATCACTGAGAACAATAGACTCAAAGCTCCGGCAGAATAACTGCATGTGCATGCTAACAGTAGTCCCGGACTTCGATTGCAGGTTTGAGTCCGAATTCGCCATGGAATGACGATCATTATATGTGCCATGGTAAGCGCTCACGCCCAACCCATGCGGATTTGGCATTACTCCGTTGTTTGGCTTGATTTGACTCACAAGCTTGAAGCTCGAAGGTGAGCTGCTCCAACAAAAAGTGTCTGGCAAACTGTTCTGAGTAGCCCAATCGATGGAATAGCATGAAATACTATACTAGAGATACTCAGCTCGCTTACAGAAAGATACCAAGACATGTAGGGGCCATTTACTATCGAGCTATGGCTGGCGGGGTCGGAGACAGCCGACCGCATCAGCGGAGTTCAAATATGCTCTCCCATGTCGCGATGAGTGCCGGCGCTTCATTCAAATTCTCCCATAAGTACTGGAGGTACAATCTCATAACTATACTGTAGTATACATTGCATGAGTGTCAAAAGCAACGGGATACACGGGTGAATAGAGGTAAGACCTAAATTATATTTGGCATGACAGATATCTCAAGCATAACTCATGAGGCCTGAGGAGCATATATCTATATCAAGTCGAGATATCTACCTACTCTGTGCGTGCAATGTCACAGGGTACCAGGACCCCGAGGGCAGCTACTGATCCGGTCTGCACACCATCAGAAATAGACCTGACCCTGCTGTGCGACGGTAACGGTGGCTCTTCGTACCGACATTTAGCCACCGACTGGGCAATCCCCGCATCCCAGGGTCACGATTTCGTCCCCACGTGGACGTGCTTTGAGTTTCAACTTTCTTGTGGTTGCTAGCTCCTCTGGCCTCGTGTCGTTCTTGTCCTCGGCCTCGATATACCCCCATCCGTATGGTCAACACACTTCTTCGGTTACGAAACTGCTGTTATCATATCTCAGGAGCCCATTTCCAAATATCATGCGTCACGTTGCCATGTAGTACACTCAATTACCCGAATCCCTTCACATGTCGCGTTTCGATGACCGTGCCAACCATATGCCGATATCTGATTTTGCGAGGCCCGTCTGATTTTGCGAGGCCCGTCTGAATACTTTTCCCATTATGTCTAGTTCTCTTACTCCTACAACCCTGAAGCGACCATCCGAAAAGGTGTGCTCTCACTATCCTGCGATCTTTCTGCCTGTGCACTGTGTGCCTTGTCACTTGTGAGTATGTAGTGCGCGAGGCTCCAGTCCGCATCGTGACTTCGTCCCATATGAACGCAGGTGAAAGCCATCTCGACGAGCTATCATCTCCCTTTAGCGGACCCTTGATACGCATAAAATAGCTTAGGATGAGAGCTGGACCCCCCGGACCTCGGAGCCTAAACTCAGCCCTCTCAGTTTAAGCAGCAATGCTCTTCGTCAGACACTTCGCGGCTCTGCTCACCGGATGTCTTCTGTTTGCCTCAGAAGTACATCAGGCTGCGGCGTATGATAATACCAGATCAGACAACGTATGTTATAGCTATACATCACATTGCTCGTGTTGGGCTTACTTTCGATTTTTAGTTGGCGGTGTATGGACTCATTTGGTTGGAAATCGCATGGGCTAATCATATTGCAGCTATTACGGTCAGAACTCGTATGGCGCGACACACTCTGACACAGCTGGATGGCAGAAGGATCTGGCGACTTATTGTCAGGTACTTGTATTGCTTCTCATTGGCAATATTCCATTCAATGCTATTATATAGGACGACGTGATCAACGCGATCCCGGTGGCGTTCTTAAATGTCTATTTCTCTACTGGCGGATTGCCAGAGATTAACATGGCTAACGTACGTGCCGTGCCGATAATATAAGTGCCTGTCCAACAGGCGTTCTCTGCAGACTTGTAGCAGCAGCGGCAACGCACCCTTCCCTGGAACCAATCTTGCCAACTGTCAGTTCCTGGCGGCGGGCATCAAGGCTTGCCAGGCGAGAGGAAAGATCGTCACGATTAGCTTAGGCGGAGCGGGCAGCGGCGGCGCATTCACCTCCGATGCTCAAGCCCAGACCTTTGCTGATACGGTATGGAACCTCTTCCTCGGAGGCTCAAGTGCTACTCGTCCTTTTGGAGACGCGGTTCTTGACGGGTTGGTGATATCTCGCCTATTGTCGTGACAGGTATTAACGACCATGAGGCAGTATCGACCTGGATATCGAGGGTGGCTCCTCTACCGGCTATGCCGCGTTCGTTAACGGGATCAGGTCTCGGGCCACCGGAGCTAGCAAGAGGTACGATTTATTAGGCTTTATCTTAGTCATTCTACTGACAGTCGAACCAGATACTATGTCACTGCTGCTCCCCAGTGCGTCTACCCTGACGCCTGGTTGGGATCCGCTCTCAACAGCGTCGGATTCGACGCGGTCTATGTGCAGGTGTGTATAGCCAAATATTTTCCTGTAAGAATGCTTTGTTTACAATGCTTGACAGTGTAAGTAGCGTGAAAGCTTTTGGTTAACCTTGCTAACTGTTGCCTACGCTACTCTGCGTGTCTAGTGTAAGTTACTATATCCGTCTGCTGGTCGTCCATCGCACTGACCAACATTTCGTCCCTTCCGTAGCGTATGTGGCTTATTCACTGAACTTCGTTCCCAAGCTCATAATTATGCTTTCAGTACAACAACTGGTGTGGACTGCCCAACTACAGCAATCCAAACGTGCGTTGGGATAAGATCCTTGACCAATTCGTCACTCATCATTCCGCTTGTAGGCCTGGAATTTCGGCACCTGGTCAATTCCCGTTTAACCCCCCGGATAAGTGCGGTAATTGACACTGGGTTTACAGGGACAACTGGGCGAAGACTATCTCCCCCAACAAGAATGTCAAGGTTTATATCGGCGCACCTGCTGCTGCCGGGTCTGGGTACGTCGATGCCGCGACTCTGGGAAGGATCGCGCAGGAAACTCGCGCGCAGTACTCATCTTTCGGTGGTGTAATGCTCTGGGACGCATCCCAGGCCTATGGTGTGACACCCCTCATATTCTTTCTTTCATTGTGCTCAATGACGATCGTACAGGTAACGCTCGTTACGACATTGCGATAAAAAACGCATTGGGAGGAGCTGTGACCCCTGCACCTCCGGGAACGACGACGACCCCGCCAGGCACGGGCACTTGTGCTGGCGTTGCAGCATGGGTTTCGACGGGCGTTGTGAGGCTCCTCTGCTATGGTTGTTTCTACTGTTGCATCGCCGCTGACTCCCAATCTCCCAGTACGTTGGTGGAACCAAAGCAACGTACAAGTAAGAAACGATTCATGTAAAGAGATAGGCTGTATAGACTGACTCAATCCACTCTATCTTTAGCGGCCATCTATGGACCGCTAAATGGTGGACGCAGGGAGGTACGTCAAATCTTCTTAAGCAGTTGTCCGAAAACTCATCGTCCGCAATGGAATCAAGATATCCCTGGCGGTTAGTCTCATGTCTTGCGCAAGTCTTGAACCCTTTGACAAGAGTTTTGGACGCAGGATCCGTGGGCGTTTGGACCGATAACGGTGCATGTTTCGCTAAGATCATGACGGCTAGTGAGGCCGGGGCAACCCCCGCGGCGGCTCCAACTGTCACTGCAGTTGCAAAGCCTTCGCCTGCAAAAGCACCGGCTAGCGTACAAAAGCCTTCGGTCGCTGCTGTAGGTGAAGCTCATCAGGCAGTGAGCACTGCGAAAGCGGAGGGGTCCAAAGCCCGCAGGGAGAGCTCTCGATTCTTTAAGTTCTGATTAACATGAATGTAAGGTATTTAAGTAGATGACGAAATGTAAAGGCAACCCTTAGGCCCTGTTCGGGAACCCTCCCAGCTTAGGTTTTGGTTAGGTTAGAGAAATATAACAATTGCCGAACCGTGAGGACAAGTTTGTCACAGTTAGTCACAAACGGAGACTCTTCATTTCAGCGATAACACTGCCACATGTTGTGCACGGGCCCGCCTCTCGCTCAACGTTACGTTTGAAACATTGAGCGCATCATTTTGGTCGATGTTCACGCCATTTCGGAGTAAATGATTGAAACTTGTAACCAAAAGAAGTGTCTAACGGAAAAAGTAGGTGTCTGTGGAACATACTTGAGAGTAAAAATGTTGCACTACGACGTTGAACTCGATGAGCGGGTGACATCGGGCCCGCTTATTTCCTTTTCAGGACCACTGCGGCAACTGGCGCTGGCAGCCGAATAAAGCCGGAAAGAAATCCAATCTAATCCAATTGTGATAAGATCGAAATTTACCAGCGTGACAGTCTTAGCCACCACAACTGGTCAGGTTAGAACCCTTAACTTAGTTAACCTAACCAAAACCTAAGCTGGGCGGGTTCCTGAACAGGGTCTTAGGCCCCATTCGGGAACGCAGTTAGGTTACAGTTAGGTCAGGTTATAGAAGATTAGGCATTTTCCAAAAAGTTTGCACAAGGTAGTCACAAATTGTCACACGTGAAGAATTTCCATGATCACACCACCTGTCGTACCGCCTCATGTCGGCGCCGGCGCCCCCGCCTCCTGCTCAACGTTTGTGACATTGACCATGTCATTTTGGGTGATATTCATGCCATTCTGGGGTAAATGTTCAAAATTTATATCTGGATAACACAAAGAGAAGTATATAATGGAATAGATAGGTCTCTTAGGGTACATCCTTGAGGGTAAAAATGTTGCCGTCATCGTTGAGCTTGATGAGTGGGGAACATTGATGACGACCAGAGTTGCGGTCAGATTAAACCAGTGAAAATTGACTTACCAGTGTGACATTATTAGCAACCTAGATTAGAACCCTTAATCCAATTAACATGCTCTAACCTAACCTAACCGTAACCTAATTGCGTTGCCGAATGGGGCCTTAGTTGTTGCTGTACGGTAGCCTGGGAGTCCATGGTCTACTTTTCAAATTCCGCTGGCGCGTCACAACTTTTCCCGACAATTTTGAATTTCGTCGTCGACTGCTGGCTTTCGTGCACTCATTTGGCCAATTACAATTGTGTTGCTCTCAAGGTCGATGTCTCTTTGTTAGCATTTAAAAGTCCGGTCACAAAGCCCGAAAAAAGCCCGAACCTGACCCGAACTTGACCGATAAAAGCCCGGACTTTCGGGTCCGGGCTTTTAAATAAATAACCAGTCATCAGTCCAGTCGAGAGAGTT
>JABCKH010000453.1:0-15099 GCA_018851285.1 Lyophyllum semitale | reverse complement strand
GTCAAATTAAGCGTGACATAAATGGCCAAATTCCGCGATTTTGGATCGAACATATCACAGCATAGTCCCCCCTCCTGTGCGTGGTCGGGAGGGAGGCCAGGCGGTCTCATTGACCTGACCGTGGAGTTACGGTCATAACTGTCCAACACTGCTACCGCGTCATGGGGCGCTCCGGCTTTGGACGTCGACAATCGTACTCTTCCTCTTCCCCCATTTATCGATACACCGTATGCGCAGCCCCCAGCCATCCTCTGTCTATCTGCAGATCGGGCAGCGACGACTCTACCAAGTAGCTATGATTCTTAAATCTGCAGCGTAGAGTATCACCAGATATATACACACTAATAAGCACTGCTACATGACAACCATGAGCGAGGCAATGGATGATTGGATTCGATGACGCTAAGCTGTGGACGGCAGAACGGTCACCTTGCGTTCATCCTCGGTAGGGTGTATATGATTTGTGGGTCTAGTATCCACGCGTCCGAGCGACAAGATACTCCACTCGAGGTCGGTAGTCCACAGCGTGTCAAGCTCGATCCCGCCATTGGTTATCCCACCTGCCCGAGGGGAGCCTGATACTGCTTTCTGACCGGTGGCCGGCGCGAATCCAAGATCAGCGGCGGTGTGGAGGTTGAGCATGAGCCGGGACATCATCACTGCTGATATGCTGTATTGGAAAGCTGGTCAACCGGATGGGGGGAGGAGGTGGAGAGGGGGAAGATGGAAGATCGTGCTTACCATCCCGAGAAAGTGGAAAAACCTCCCCTTAGGAAAGGCTGTGATGTCGTCATTAGTTCCACAGAGATATGCTTGGGGCTGGTATTAGACGAAACGTACGCCACTCAGCTGCGAACATGTCCAGAAAATATCAGGAAGTGTAGAAAGATTAACAGAAAAATCGCTGACCCAGTATGTCGCGATATTGGATGCGTTTGAGAGACTTATGATACTGTCAGTCAGGTAGTATTTGATTAGTTATGCTCCTGTTTGGATGGGCTATCAGCCCGAACTTACGCAAAATATATCCCACCTTGAAAATCGAGTCTTGCTGAGTTACAACACAACAAAAGAACGATCTGTTCAACATACCATCCAAACAAAGCAGTCTCACGATGGGAATCTTGCCATGTGTCTCCCGTGTTTTGTGTATCGTGAGGCTGAAGAGGATTAGGTCGTAGACCAACAGGGCCCCCCAGGCACCTGCAAGACCTACAAGTGGTGCATCAATATTTACCGTGACATATGTAATGGCTCCAGAGAGCAAGATACACGCACGTGTGGCGCTAGATGCGGGTCAGCCTAGGAATGAGGGTGTTCAAGGCAGTTACTAGTTACTCACGTTTTATGACCGACCCCAATATGGCATCCCGGAGCGTCTTGGGATGGTGCACTCTTCTGACCAAATAACAGTACCTGCGAAATATTAGCTGGGACTCCAGAAAGAAATCAGGAAACACACAAGCGCAACTGTTCCAAGCACCGTTGCTGTGCAGACCAAAAATGCACGTATCCGAAATGAACGGCAATATAAAGCGATGATGCGCATGGAGAGGAGCACTTATAGTGAATGAGAATGATCTGTTGATTGGAAGTGTTGGAAGTCTTTAAGAAGAACTCACAGCATATGAGAATTTGGTTGAGGATCAGCAACACCTGACGAGCGATGTTGTACCGTATACATCTGTGAGGAGCTTAACTGTTAGAACAGACCCCAGTGAACGGAAACAGGCTCTCAAACTCCTAGATGCAAAGACGTTAGCGTAGTCCTTTGTGACTTCAATATCACGCACTATGTCTGTAATGCTTGTAAACCGGAGCACCGTTACAGCGATGCTTGACCAGAGCGAAAAGTATCGATTCACGAAATACCACCACGTACTGCGTGCCTTCGGGCGCATCCACATGTATTCGACCTCGTCTCCTGTGTCGAATGTTAGAGTGTTCGATAGGAAGCTAACGTAACAAACAGAGCACACACCGACTGTGATAAGGTAGTCATAGAATAGAGACGCTGTCAATACCGTTGTTGTCATATCAAACCCATAAATTTGTAACTGGAACGTACAGACACCCAAAACATGAAGATAATCGTGGAACCATCTACATAAGTTGTGAGTGCTCCTGATGGCGGAACGAAGTGTGGGCCTAATACTTGCATTTCCAAAGCGGTGGTTTCTGACTCACGGAACTTGAAAACCATGTCAAAGTCGGCTGAACAGAGGGAGACCAGATCCAACGTTCAAACCCAACGGCGCATTCTTATGAGAATGAGTTGTGGGTCCAATTTCCTTCGTGGTGACCCTGACAAGTCACGATGTTTCATGATTCAAGGGCTGAGGGAGAATGCTCAATAACGTACGTCAACTTCAAGAGGTCGGGACGCCTTGTCTCTTTTCGTATAAGTAAACCAAAAGGGGAGAAACGGTGCTGGGGTACTGTGCCTATGCAAACTAGAAATAACAGCGGTAGTTATGGAACAGAAGGTGTGTTCGAACTTCGGAGTGGCCGACGTTAAAGCTACGTTGCAGTCACAATCTGTCATAGTTCACCGGGCCTTGGGAATGAGCTGAGAATCACTCGTCGGTGCCTGATTTCATTCAGAGACGGTCACAAACTTCTTCATCCCTGAGTCTATGTATCCATCCACCCCTGCAAAATTAAACACATATTAGGAAAGTTGGACGATCCGTTCGCGCCGGAGCAGGTTGCATCTATCCCGCTCTGCCAGTGGCTGTGGCATTCATAGGATTAATATCAGGATTAGATTAGGATATAGTAACCCGCAGCCCTTGATCCCGAAGTGGAACAAGCGGGGCCCGTACTACGTACAGACGGTACACGGCACCAATAGGGGTGGTCAATTCTACAGCTCACCTTTGAGTTCAGCTCATCGCTAGGTCGTTGCTATGCTGGGAATCACCGAGAGCTCGCTAACCGTGTTCGCTTGTTCTTCACCACTTTTCTTCGCCTATAATGACAAGCTCAAGTTCAAAATACGCGATTTTTTGGTACGTTGAATATACTTGGAACAGGGATGAAGTGTGCAAGAAATCTAAGGATTTGGATAACGGGAGGAGGGTGTTTGGTGGTGAGCTGAACTGAAAGGTGAGCTGTAGAATTGACCACCCCTAATGTACGCTACGGGACTACATATCACTATCAAGACTAGCGAACCAGCATATGATGCCAGTCAACAATAACATTACTAAATATATTCTGAAGATCTGGAGACAATCCATGAACTTTCAGTATGTACTATATGCGTATGCGTCCGTCGATGTGTACTTACCAAGTAAGGGAGATGTGTGTTGATCCTGGATCCAAGGGCAAATGGGAGGATGGCATGATCAAGAATATATACTTGAGGAAGGTGGCAATGATGAACTTCGAAGTTCGGCGCCTGAAGGCTGAAACGAAGGATGCCAATCCATATGTGACATGGAGCATAATGGAGGGGTATTAAAAAAGGGGTAGTCCGAAGGATACTAGGAGGTCGACGATTGCAATGGAGTGGGAGGGAGTGGGATGATACTGTTGAAGGTGTTTAATAAAATAATATAAAAATACCCATGGCGTTTTGTCTTGAACAGGTACGCAACATTCCAGCCAAGGGCGCGTTAAATGGTTATTGCTCGCAACGAGGGATGAACGAGGAATTAACCCTTCATGCCGAAGTTCTTACATCCTGTCAGAGTGGCACCACCAGAGGGGCGGCTGCGCGTTGGATCGTTCCTACGGGGTCTGGTGATTTCCGTCGTCCGACAATTAAGTGTGCATCCTAGCTTCATCAGGGTTCGAACGTTCAATGTTACATAACCACGAGGCTCACCAATGATATTGTAACAGATGCGTTTGGGCTTGCCTTAAGCTGTTAGCTTCTTTCCCAGCGCTGGAAAAGTGTCTCCACCTTGGCCGGGGTACGTATGTAGTTGAGAATTCAATGGAAGTTCGTGACGCGTAGCGTATCTTGTGATGCTGGTGCTAGAGGCTGGAATTCATACCATTGATCCTCGTCGACACCAGGGGAAGCCAGAGGGAAGCCAGTGGTAGATCAGCCTGCGTTGATGATTGATCGATCGGGTGTCGTTGGATTTTATTTCGTTTTTACACTCTATGCCTTTCATGTGAACTCGAATCAAGGTCTTATTGTATATATGTTACAGCAATTTGGTATTTAGCTTGTACAAGTAAGTCCCCTAGACAACGCCAGATTGTGTAATCTTGATCGACTTCGACGTTTTACCTGACGAAGATCCCAGCTTTTCGATCGCCGTCACGATCTCAATTCCCTTGACAACCTCGCCTGAGGACACAGAAAGAATTGAGTTAACGTGCTCAGAACCTGATCTTGGAAGATCTCACCGAAAACAACATGGGCGCCGTCGAGCCAAGATGTAACGACGGTGGTGATGAAGAACTGAGAGCCGTTGGTGTTCTTTCCGGCATTGGCCATAGACAGAAGACCAGGCTTTGTGTGCTTAAGTTGGAAGTTCTCGTCTGAACCACAGCAACGGAGGCGATTAGATCGACGAAGATGAAATGAACCGAACACGTACCGGCAAACTTCTCTCCGTAGATTGATTTGCCACCGGTGCCGTTGCCTTTTGTGAAGTCTCCTCCCTGAAGCATGAACTGAGGAATCACGCGATGGAAAGCGGACCCTGCGTATCCGAAGCCGTGCTGGCCGGTCGCTAGCTCGCGGAAGTTTTTCGCGGTCTTAGGAACAACCTCGTCGTACAGCTTGAACTCGATGCGGCCAGCGGGCTGGTCGTTGATCGCGATGTCGAACTGCGATATCAAGCATGATCAATACGAATCACGGCATCGAAGAGAGATCGCGGGAGGTAATCCAAGGTTAGACTTACGAATACGTTAGACATGGTGAGAGATGAAAAGGGTCAGGTTGCAAGAGCCAATGATGATGTTATCTGTTATAACAGATTCGGCGATCACCGAGCGATTACATCACTGCCTTACATAGTAAGCGATAAGTTTTTTATATTTATATTTATATTGTGTTTACATCTTCTGGAATCTGAGCACTGCTCGCGGTGATGTGAGTATCATACATATGACGTTCCAATGACCACAATAAGCATTCAAAACTAATGAAGGATACGTTCCCTGGGTAGGCGCCCAATAGCACGCATATTGATGTCCCGATAGTGCGATGGTGGATTAAATGATTTGAATAATGAATGGATTCTTCAGACTAGTGGCTTGGAACCACAAGAACATGTCAAACAGTCCCACACTTTGTAATAGTAATCTTCGCTTTCGGTGTACCCGCCGGTGTTCCCAAGGATTCTATGTGCTTGACAAGGTCCATATTCTCGATCACTTCGCCTATTTCGGGAGTGAGGGATAAGACCTTCGAACACTAAGTGACAGTGAACCTCACCGAATACGACATGGGATCCGTCAAGCCATGTGGTCGAAATAGTGGTGATGAAGAACTGGGAACCATTCGTATTCCTGCCAGAATTAGCCATTGAAAGAAGACCGGGTTTGGTGTGTTTCAGCTGGAAGTTCTCGTCTATTTTAAAGTATAAGAACGAAGTAACGCGATATATAGCAAGGGTAGGACTGTACCTGGAAACCTCTCTCCATAGATAGACTTCCCCCCTGCTCCCGTACCCTTCGTGAAGTCGCCACCTTGAAGCATGAATCCGGGAATGATACGGTGGAAGCCGCAGCCTTCGTATCCAAAACCCTGTTGTCCAGTCGCAAGTTCTCGAAAGTTCTTCGCCGTCTTGGGGACTACATCGTCGTAGAGTTTCATCACAATGCGTCCAGCAGCCTTGTCGTTAATAGTAATATCGAACTATATGACGAATTACGCCTGTTAAAAAAAGACAAATCGGGGCCATGAAATGAGGAGCATACAAAGATGTTTGCCATGGGAGTAGATGCGATGTGAAAGAGTGAGGTGGGAGAGAGTGAATTTAAGCACCCTCCGGAGATGGTTACGGATATACTATTGCAAGATCGGTGATGATCATTCGGTATCCGGATCATGCGCTATCATAGACGATTGTCGACACCTGGACAGTTAGTTACAGCACGGACCAACCAATATTCCTGGCAGGTACCCCGTGGTTAAGAGCTTGTGTAGTCTCGCGGCTTCCAACGGTTGACGAGGGCGTGTAGTGCGCAGCCGAGGTATTATTGCGAGTAAAGAAAGGCATGTGACGTCGCAAATCGTCACCGCGCTGAAAATCAGATGCCACTCCGGACGCTTTTGAGACCAGGAAGCGGGAACAGACGTTATGAAAGGATCCGATGCTTTGACGTAAATGCCACGGTGTGCCACAGTTGCTCTGAGAACGGCGATAGACATCCGATTGAAACGCTGATTCCGAACAGGTTCCAAGAGAATCTAATCGATTTATTAAAGTATTGAAGCAGTCCTCGGATTTGGTCAGTACAGAACCAGGCTCCAGGCCGATCCAATCGGGCGTAGAGGTTGTGTCCGAGGTGAGCTACAGTTATTGAGTTCGATTCGAACGCTTCGTTGTGCTCAAAGCTAGAAGTTCTGAATTAAGTCTGGGAAGTCATCAAAGATCCCAACTCGTTTCATTCACCCCGTCAAAGCAAAGGCTCCGAACGTCCAAGGTCGTCACTGATAAGAGATGAGCGCCTGACCCTGTATCTGCCAAAGCATAGCGAAACTGGGATCAACGGCGTTGCAAGGAACGAGAGCGGTCTGAGAATAGGCAATAGATATCATGTCATAAGGAACTAAGATAGGCATGAAGTCATTGACGGTCTGAATGATCGTGAGATGGCTTTTCCGAGGAGTCATGGGACTTTCTCTCCTCATGCGTCCTTGCAATGTTGTCTTTTTGGATCCGGGCCATTACCACAGTATGGGCTCTCCATGGCTTTAGTCCAGGCGCAAAGAGTTCTTCCATTCGTTCGAGGGGGACCTGCTTGGTTTCCGGAAGGATAAACTAGTGACATCAGATTAGAAGGTCGAAGTTGATACGAGTCAGAACAAAGAAACTGACGAAGACGTAGAAGATGGACAAGACCATCAGAGTCGCGAAGAAGATGTAGACGCCATAACCCATGGCTAAGAACATTTGCGGCGTAAAGCGTGCGATGAGGAAACTGGACGGTGGTTGAGTGGAGGTTACATGAAGCAACGTCGCTCAGAAATGGTAACTCACCCAAACAACCAATTCGAAGCTGCCATACACGATTGCGTAAATGTACGAACATGCTGTGGGAAGAATTCCGCTCCAACAACCCAAGGAGTACCGTTCCATGTGGGCGAATAGAATATGGTCCAAATATAGAAGAATGCGACTAAGCAGAAGCAGGTTAGTCAACAGTACGAGTTCTAGGATTAAGAAGGACGCACTAGCACTTTTTCCGCCATTGGACAAAGGTACAGACGAAGCAGAAGCCGCAACTAAAGGTTTTGCGATGGCGATATAGGCACCGATATAGTACATAGAAAATGCACCACCGATGGACCCAACGATCAGCAGATAACGGCGACCCAGGGTGTCAACAAGCCAGAGGAGCCAGATGAGCGCACCAAGTAATTTGACTATGGACCAGTGTTGGTAATTATATTCACTAGCTAGCGGTGATAGGTTTAAAATACTCACTGATACCATATACGCCAGTAGTGAGGAGCGCTGTGCTCGTGCCGGTGACACCAATCGAGCGGAAGATAGTAGGGCTGTAAAGTTCTATGAACCTCGGTTTCGAGAGAGTGATTAGATCGAACGTACGAATAATAGTTAATAGCATTTATACCAGTTCCATTCTGCCATGCGAAAAGACTGGAGCCGATTAGTAGTCTCTTGATCAGCACGCTGCTTGAGAAAACGGTCCTGAGGGGACCCCAAAAGCCGGCACCAGCAAGGCCCCGCTCATGCGCAATTGTCGCTTTAATGGCTTGATATTTGTCTATGAGATACGGGTGGTCTTCTGGGAGGTGGCGAAGGTATGAAAGATTCTTCAGCGCCTGAGCGTTGCGATCGCGCGAAACCAGCCAGCGTGGAGATTCAGTCAGGAAAAAAGACCCAATGAACAGCAGACCGCCAGGCTATTCGAAGGATACATTTAATTCCATGTAAGAATTGTTGCAAATGCCCAACACATACGATAAGTTGGACGGCAAAAGCTATGAGCCATTGGACATGACCGGGCTTGACATTACGGCTGACTCCGTAGTTAATCCAGAAGCCTGGCGGGACCGTTATAATCCACAGTGACGAAAATCTCACGCAAAGCTCACCAGCGACGCCACCTATCTGCCAACATAACTCGTAAAGACCAATTAATCTTCCCCGAATCGCCGGAGGGGAGATCTCGGCCACGTAGATGGGCTATGAGGAAAGTGAATGGGTACATAAGGGTGTTTTTGTCAGCGAGAGAATGTACTCACAGCTAAGTTCGAACCCGCCCCGATCGCAAGTCCCACAATGACCCGACCGGCGTAGATAATTCCTAGACCCGTTGATGATCTGTTGTTTTGTGAACCCTAACATACGGATGTGGTAGGATTGATCCATACTTACGATGCAACAACTTGGAGAATGGCGCCCACGCAGAAGATAACCGCGGAGACTACCAAACCCCATTTACGGCCATAGTAATATCCCAGCGGATAGCCAAAAATAGCGCCAAAAAAGCAGCTGGGAAGCCAATGAGTGGGTGCATCTTGTTAGAGGATATCAATACACACCCTGCTTGGTACAACGAAACGATATTCGCCGAAATGAGTGCGAATTGGCTCCCCGAAAGTTTGTCAAGAGCGAACTCGCTCTTAAAGCTGGAGAGTGCTATCGATGTTCCTATGAAGGCAGAGTCATACCTAGGTAAGTAGCGTCAGGTCACCAGATACTTATGTAGTACCAATTTTAGACATACCCAATCATGACAGCAGCGAAAGACGACACCATGGCTGCAAAGTAGACCCTCCAGTTGTACACCTCCTTCGGTGTAGGTCGATCTTCGACTCGAGAAAAGCGGCCCATCTTGAAGTTACAAGAAAGCCAACTGCAAAATTCCTCGCAAACTAATCTTATATGATTGTGGGGTCTTATGGGGTACCTTGTTATGGGGCCTTGATGGGAATGATTCCATGTTGAAAAGGAAACAGCTGCGACTCTGAGTAAAGGGTTGTAGAAGGGCAGCAGAGCATGCGGGACGTCGGAAACGAAGTCTGGTGATCGAAATTGATCCGATTCTTCGGGCCATGTCGGACTATTAATAGAATCGTCATGGTAAATGGCGTACCCTGACCTACCCTGACCCACCCAAGCGAAGAATCAATAAAAACAAGGTAGTAGGTGGTCACATAACCCTTGCATACACCATCGTTCCTCCAATCTGTGGGCAGATCTTAAGACCTCGTTGTAAGCTCACCAAGTTCTTGAACCCTCAGTCTACACTGCAGCCGATGATTTCGCCTCCGAGACCGCCCAAGAGCAAAAAATTCTACCTCTGTGGATACCCAGTTGCTCATTCAGCCGCACCCGCTCTGCACAATCTCTGTTTCGCTAACTGGCCAGTAGAGGATCCACCAAATACCTACGAAATCTGGTCTACAAGCAAAGTCACAGATATGATGTTAGAGACTCTGTCTCGCGATGATTGTGGAGGCTCGGCGTTCGTCCATCTTTCACGCCAAGGTCTTGAAATGCGCTTATGAGCGTAGAGTGACCATGCCTATCAAGGCCGCGATACTTCCTTACCTGGATGAAGTTTCTCCCGAAAGTCAAGTGACGGGCGCTTGTAACACCATTGTCAAAGTCCCAACCAGCAATGGTTACAAACTTGTGGGACAGAACACGGATAGTACGCCTTGTCCTTAATTGATGCTTGACGAAATTCATCACGTTATAGTTCTCGGCGTTCGGAATGCTCTCCTGCGCGCGCTTCGCTCCCAGTTTCCAAGTACAGAAATATCCTCTGAAGCATCTTACCCACCACACATTGGTGGAGGCGTTATCATCGGAGGCGGCGCAACAGCTCGATCTGCGGCGCATGCTCTGACCCTTTTAGGACTAAGTCCTCTGTTTCTAGTAAACCGCGATCTGGCAGAAGTCCGTGCGGTCCAGGAGTCGCTCCCACATCTGAATATCATTCATCTGAAAAGTGCAGACGACGTTGAGAACCATTTGGCTCAGCAGGACTCCGTCCAGATCTTAATGATAGTCGGTGCTATTCGTAAGTTCCGTCGCATTTGTCTTAATGAATGGTTGCTATATTTCTGTCTTCACAGCGTCCATGGCTCCGGCAACACCCCAGGAACGACGGGTATACTCGACTGTGTCCACGATCCTTACTATGCCCTATAACAAGCCAGAAACAGGGTTCAAGGGTTCGCCAATACCAGAAAAACGTATCTTTCTAGAGATGGCGGTGCGGCCATAGGTTTTCCTTCTCCAATTGAATCATACTCATGACACTACAGTACAAGCCTCGTTTGACCCCAATGTTGCAGATGGCCATTGCACACGGATGGCATGGCGTCGATGGTGTCCAGGTCGGTACATAATCCTGCTCTTGGGCGTCATTGACCCCGGATCTCTCAACAGGCTATGATCGAACAAGGTTTGGCTCAACAGCGCATGTGGTACATGTCTAACCCCACTCTCGAGGTTGGGAGTGACCATCGCATTTTTGGCGTCGAGATGGAACAATCGGCGAGAGAGCTATGTGAAAGAATGGGTGACGTTATGGTGGTCGGCGAGGAAGTGGACAAAGCAACGGGTGAAGAGTCTGCGATGATACCTGCAACGGTACTTGCAAAGCTTTGAACTACTTATATACGCACTGTAATAAACAGAGGTTTCCATATCCAGACTTGCGGCTCCGTCGATGGCGGACGCCTAAGCTAGGATCGTGGCGTGCAATCTCCGGTCACACAACTCATCGCGATTTGAACAGTAAGGGGACTAAATACGTGGTATAAACAAACACTAACGTGTGATCGTCTGCTAACTACTATCCCTCATCACGCGCGACAAGATCGCGTCTAGCTCATCAAGTGAAGCGTGATGCTGGTCGACGGCCTTATCTTGAAAATTTCGAAACTTCATTGCAGACCTGCCCTGCCAGTGCGCGGGCGGTCGCGTATCGACGGGCTTCTCAGTATTGAGCCTAGAGATGATTGTTGATATATCAGGCCGGTCCTGAGGATTAAATTTCCAGCAGTCCTCCATCAAATCCCACATGCTGACGGTCAGTCCACGATCAACCCAGGGGTAGGTCGCGTCTGGGGGACGTGTAGGGCGGCTACCGCCACTAATTCTAAGAATCACTGTTGCTTCGCGGGTCGCTTCAAAGAAAGGTAGATGGCCAGTGAAGATCTAACGAGACTACGTTAAGTTTACTTGGATACGACGTGCGAGGAAGGATGTTACCTCATAGCATAGGCAGGCCCAAGCAAAGAGGTCGCTCTCCTTACTGTTATGGATGATTTTCCCCTCAACCTCGTCGTCCGACTCGGGTACGTGTAACTCTGGGGCTTGCCACCTAGTACTGCCGCCCTTAGAAGCGACTGACGAATGTGTGGCCCAGTGCAGTATTTTGGGATCAGTCACACTCGAGAGGCCAAAGTCCGCCAAGGTAGCTCTCCCAGAGCCATCCACAAGGACATTTGCCTTCAGAAAAAAAGCCTCAACTTGACCTGTCAGACAAGGGCATAAATGAGCTTACCGCTTTGAGGTCCCCATGGACGATCGAGTTCGCATGCAGGTAAGCAACACCGGCCGCTGTATCTGAGCACTAAGAACAATCAATATGGACTATGAAAAAGAACAACAAAAGGGGTCTCACAAGAAGGACTCGATTCGCGCGAGGGTTTTGTAATCTCCGAGATGTCCATTTTCGGCCCAAGGTGAAACAAAGGAAATTTCAGAGCGGAATAAATGTAAACCGTAGAAGGGGAGAACATTCGGGTGAGATAATTGACCCCAAAGGATCGCTTCCCTCGCGTACACCTTGTTCAGGATTCAATACGCGTCGACAAGTTGGTCATAGGCAAGAATCAGACAAACCTTCGCCACATGCTCAACCAAAGATTTTTTATACGTCTTGATAACTTTGAGGCATAGATCTTCGCCCCGTGAATGTGCCTTGTAGATCTCTGCATAGCCGCCTGATGCCGCTGCATGGTCATCAAGGACTTCCACTGGATCATTTAGATCAAAACGCTGCGGATAGAGCTTTGTCTTCCCAGAAAGTCTCCGCATCGCAGTGATTAACTGCCTGCGACGACGGTCCTGGAGATCGCGCGTATCTAGAAGCTTCTTGAATCAGAAAGGTGCTGTCGGGTGCAGGTGCTAGCAGTGCCAGTAACGTGCTTACCATTTGGAAAACATCAAGAATCGTCTGAGCATCCGATCCGACGCAGGACAGAAATAACCGATATTGATTCACGTTGTCGAACACGCCACTTAGCTTTGAGAACGTCGTGGGTGGTCGACTCCTCTCAAACTCCTCCTGCTGTATCTGCTCCCTCTGAAATCGCTCCTGCTCCGCCCGACTCCTCTTATCTGCCAGTCTTCTCCCTTCGTCCTCCAGGTCCCATTCTTTCTGTAACCTCTCGGCTTCTTTCTGCGATTCCATTTCCTGCTCCCGGCGAGTTATTTCTTCCTCGCGTTTCCTGAGGTCCTCCTCTCTCTGTCGAATCTCTTCCTCCTTGCTATGAGCTTCTTCTGCTCTTCTGCGGGCCTCCTGTTCCTTCACCTGGGCCTTTTCGTCCTTTCTCTTCGCATCTTCCTCTTTTCTCCTCGCCTCTGCTTCCTTCTTCCTCGCCTCGGCCTCTTTCTTCCTTGTGTCCTCTTCCTTTTTCCTCGCCTCTTCCTCCTTTTTATGTACCTCAGCCGCTTTGGTACTCGTCTCCAATTCTTTGAGCCGAATTGCTTCCTCTTTGTCTTTCAATGTTTTCGCCTCGTCCTCTGCCTTCTTCTTCGCCTCCTGAAACTTCTTCGCCTCCTGCACCCTCTTCCGCGCCTCCTCCTCCAGCTTCTTCGCCCCCCTCAATTTCTTCGCCTCCTGAAACTTCTTCGCCTCCTCCTCCAAATTCTTTGCCTCCCTCAAATTCTTCGCCTTTTCCGACTTCTTCGTCTCCTGCACTTTCTGCTTAGCCTCCTCCTCTTTCTGTCTCGCCTCCTCCTCCTGCTGGGCGTACCTGTAGGTGTTGCTTCTTGCGTCACCATGTGCATAAGGAGAAGGCTCTCCGCGACTAGGAAATGAAGACGTGTAATCACGGCCCATTAATCGACTCGCAGAACTGGGAGGCGTTGGATACGAACGATAGGGAGGCTGTTCATAGTAGCGTTCCCTCCCTTCGTTTGGAATAGGAGGCGGGGGTGGAATTACTATCCCCACCGGAGTTGGAGGATATGAAGGAATGTATATACGGTCTTCGAAGGATTGCCTGTTCCAAGCTGGCCGAGGACTGGATTGGTATGGGTGATCCCGCTCATCCGAGTTGTACGAGCCCTTATGATTCATGGGCGGTCGCATGACAGGAGGACTAGGATTGATCTCTTCCGGACGGTGTGGGACTCTGGAACTGCTGAACGAAGAGTGCGGGTCGTAGCGATCTCTAAAGACATGGGAGGGGATTAGTTGAATGTGTTCTGGCCAATAAAGTGGACCCGGAAAACTAGTTGGCGACTCATCGAAACGATCTTGGTCGCTAACGGAGCTTTTGCGATGCTCCTTTCCTCTCTCCTTCTCTGGCGGCTTGGACGTCAACGATAACCAAGTCTGTTCTGGATCTGGAACCCGTACTCCTGGTTCCTCCGCATGCTCTGCCTCGCTGTCGTCCCTTTCAGGAATGGGGTTGGCGATGGATGGACGGTGTCCCGCAGAGGCGGTGGATCTGATACTCGTGGTGCTATCTAGCACTGAGGTCCCGACGAACATAAACCTTGCAGGTGCAGGGTCCTCCCTAAGCGATGGAGGCTTCCAAATCTGGAGGATGGGGTTTGGCGGGTGAACGTAGGTCATATCGTTCGGATGATGGACGCGACTGGTGCTCGATCGATCTACTGACAGGGTAAGATATGCTCCGTTCGTGGATAGAGGACGAGTTTGTATCTGATGCTTGAGATGTCACTGGTAACATCCAAACGATTTATCAGCAGCGCGAGATCGTGTCCGATGTAGGATGAGGACAGCAGATGGCTTAGAGAGACGTCGTCGCAATGTTGAAAGGCGTGGTGTTGTGCACAGCTGTTTACCGAGAACTCGTGACAGCGCAACATGGGTTTAAGAATCCGAAGGATTCGCATTGGCGTCTGAGGGCATTCAGCTGGCCCCACGACCCAGGGATTTGTCTACATAGTCACCCTGCAACTCAAGATCCACAGTTCAAACAGGTGCATGGACTCATGGTACGAACATGGTAAAACCATACCGGTAAAGTATTGAGTTCGAAATACTGCCGCTTGGCGTAAGTTGGACAGACGCCCATAGACGCCCATAGCGAGAAGGAAAAATAGGCTCTGGTGCAGTGCCTGGGACATCCTTATGTCCAAATATGGACATAAGGATGCACCAGCCACCTTATGCCCAAATCCAGACATAAGAAATGATGGATGAGTAATTTTACCTGAGTCATCAACTAAATATGGACGCGCTCGACGGCGCTTGACGCTCTCGTACTCAACTCGTACTGCATCAACCATTTGCCTGTATTGTCCTCCACCGTAGGAAGTAATCGGATTGTATAAGCTTAATGTAATGTCCCTAGATTTTGTCTGAGAACAGTGATATTTCCTAGTTAATTCTTGACAGAAATTCTTGGAAACTGGTACACCTTGCACGCAAGCAGGCACCGGAAAAAAAAATCTCAAATTGCCCATTTGCTACGAGGCTTCAACCGTTGGCGGCCGGAGATGTGGTAATATCGATATTACATTCCTGCTTGCGAGTCTACGACTAACTCTTCACCTGATGTTACACATTATAAAAATTCATCTCTTCATCTCTTTGTCCAATCTTCACCACAATATTTTGTGTGTTACATGGGGGATTCTATGAGAGGCTTCATTGGACAAAAACATTTTTTTTCTACTTTGGTAAAATAATTTCTAAAAATAGTTTTAGTTTTTG
>JABCKH010000452.1:0-15124 GCA_018851285.1 Lyophyllum semitale | reverse complement strand
AAAGCGGTGGGATTTTTCTAACTAAACGCAAAACGGTGGGATTCAAAATCCCACTCCCACCGTTTTGGGAATTCCTGTAGGAAGAATTGAAAGCAATCATGTGATTCTGGAAAAATTTGATCGGCCGAGGTTAAATTTAAATTTCGGCCGGAATCTCGGGCGAGTCATTTTGAAATGACCTGAAAAACTTTTGAAGTGCTAAGCTGCTCGATTCTCTCATCTCCTCTGTTCTCGTTCATCAGCAGCAGCTCTTCTGCTCCTTTCTTCCTTCTCTCCTCCGGTCGTCTGTCCATTTTTCGACCATGTCCTTCCCCGCTACCAGGCTGCGTGCCAAGGTCGCACCAAAATCTGCACATTTTATCCGATGCCATTCCATCAAGGTCGGCGCACCTTCATCGTCCATGATTGAGGCGAAATCTCGTGTGAGAGAACATGCGCGGAATATTAGTCGTTCGACTGCACAGAATGCTTCTGTCGCCCCACCAGTGTACGCTTTGCTGTCTGGCTATTTTTAGTTGGCTAATTGTCGTTGTCACAGACGTCCCGCACCAGCCCCAGGATTTCAGCAGGTACCTACTCCGAATAATGTGAATGTGAACCTTCCGAATCCTATGACTGGCCCTGGCCCATACCCAAGTGCACCCCTGGACCACACTTTTGTCGGCTTGTCCGGTGGGCAAATTTTCCATGAGATGATGCTTCGACATGGTGTCAAGCACATCTTCGGCTATCCTGGAGGCGCTATTCTGCCCGTATTCGATGCCATTTACAAGTCTAAACACTTTGATTTTGTTCTGCCCCGGCATGAGCAAGGTGCAGGCCACATGGCTGAGGGGTACGCCCGTGTATCCGGCAAACCCGGCGTTGTTCTCGTCACCTCTGGTCCAGGTGCTACCAACGTCATCACACCCATGCAGGACGCTCTATCCGACGGTGTTCCCCTGGTTGTCTTCTCCGGGCAGGTGGCCACATCCGCCATCGGTTCAGATGCCTTCCAGGAAGCCGATGTCATTGGCATTTCGCGCAGTTGCACAAAATGGAACGTCATGGTCAAAGATATTTCCGAGCTTCCTAGACGCATCAACGAGGCGTTCAAGATCGCGACCTCCGGGCGCCCTGGACCCGTCCTTGTTGATCTTCCCAAAGACGTCACAGCCGGCATTCTGCGCACGCCCCTCCCCTACAGGGCCACCACCCCTGGTGGCCACCTCGGCCTCCCCATGAACCCCCTGCATTCCCTGGAACCTCCCGTCGATGCCATGATCATCAAGCAGGCAGCTGCCCTCATTAATCAGGCACAGCGCCCCGTCATCTATGCTGGTAACGGTGTTCTGTCCTCGCCCTTGGGCCCTAAGCTCCTCAAGCAGCTTGCGGAGCAGGGCAATATCCCCGTGTGCACGACCTTGCAAGGCCTCGGCGCATTCGACGAGACGGGCGACCGCGCCCTCCACATGCTCGGCATGCACGGCAGCGCGTACGCTAACCTCGCCATGCAACAAGCTGACGTCATTATCGCCCTCGGTGGACGTTTCGACGACCGTGTTACCGGGAAGATCGACACATTCGCACCCGCCGCTCGGGCTGCGGCCGCACAAGGCAGGGGCGGGATCATCCACTTTGAGATCATGCCGAAGAATATTAACAAGGTCGTGGAAGCGTCGATCCCCGTCCTGGGCGACGTGGTGACGAACATGGCGTCGCTGGTGCCGCATATCCGGAGTGCGCCGCGTGAGGAGTGGTTTAAGGATATCCAGCACTGGAAAAAGAGTTATCCGTTTACGTATATCAAGAGCGAGAAGGGTCAGAAGATGAAGCCGCAGGAGGTGGTTGAGGAGCTTGACAAACAGACGGCGCATAGGAAGGAGGAGCTCATTATCGCTACTGGTGTCGGCCAGCATCAGATGTGGGCCGCCCAACACTTCAGGTGGACGCACCCCCAGTCAATGGTCACGTCTGGCGGTCTCGGAGTATGTCTCTTACTGATTACGTTTTCTCGGATTGATGTTCACGCCTTTCTTCTCTTGTAGACGATGGGCTTCGGTCTACCTGCCGCTATTGGCGCCAAGGTCGCTGCACCCCACAAAACTGTTGTCGACATCGACGGCGACGCCTCCTTCAGTATGACCGCTATGGAGCTCGCCACCGCTTCTCAATACAACATCGGTGTCAAAGTCCTCATTTTGAACAATGAGTTCCAAGGAATGGTCCTTCAATGGCAAGGTCCGTAGCCCAGGCATCCTGTGTCCTCGCCCAATGTGTATTCATCATGTTCTTCAGATCTCTTCTACGAGCACCGTTATTCGCACACGGAGATGACGAACCCAGACTTCGTCCTCCTCGCCAGGGCGATGGGCGTCCACGCTATCCGGTGCCACACCGCCGAGGAGCTCCCTGCGAAGATGAAGGAGTTCTTGGAGTATGACGGCAACAAGCCTGTGCTGATGGAGTGCATGGTCACGAAGAACGAGCATGTGTTCCCCATGGTGCGCCGCCCCCCTCCCTCTGTTGTTGTAGATCGTTTGTTCACATCGTGCATATGTGTAGGTGGCTGCCGGAAAAGCGTTGCACGAGCAAATCCTGCACCCGTCGCTAAAAATCAAATCAAGAGCGGTATAGTACGTCGACTATTCCTTCTTGGCCTGGAACGGATACCACATCTACTCTCCATGTCTCGTAATCTTCAACACTTCAATGTACAACAGCTCAGATCTTCCCCTCATACTCGAGGCTTTTCTTCTCGCTGCATAATTCGCATTCTTAGCATTACCTAACGCGACCTGACACGCATCTGTAACACCACTATTACTTACACCGGCCTGCACTCAAAAATGGAACAACCCAAAAAGAGGACACCATAATCGTCCTTCCATTCTTTTTTATTAGTATCTACGTGCTGCGTAACCACGATCTTCTCCGCGACGTCTTACGCGATGGTACCTCTGCAAATTCAGATTGTGCATCCGGATGGGACTCGGATAGGAACCCAGAATAGCTAGGTGTGATGGCACTCACGGTGCATAGGCCCTCGGTCGATAGCTCCGTTCCTCACTGCCATTCCTCCTCTAGCCTTCCACAGAATTCCAAGGATATGTATTTGTTATCAACAATGTCATATTTTGCCACTTCGCGCTACATCATTCGCATCTAGTACTTGGGTATTCCGGACATTGTCACCTTTCCACTTTTTTCGAGAGCCATATCTCCCACCGTCGAGAAGATCATATCCAGTGCTGGCTAGTGGCGTACATTTCGTATCTGAGTATCAAGTATGGCCCGCGAGGTCGTCAAGTAATAGCCTGCGAAGCATCCCTGTCATGTTTACAGTTGAGTAATCCTCGACCTCGGAGGCGCATTGTCGTACCACCCGGGCACTAGAGTCTTCTTGTTCTCGAGCCTCTGTATGTTAAAGTCAGAGGCGCGCTCGCTGTCTGCGCCGATCCGGAGAAGTTGTGCCAGTAGAGTCTTTCGTGGTGGCAGCTGTCAGCGAGGAAACTCCACCTCATTTCTCTCAGCATAAAAGGGAACTTATTCCATCCATCCTATGCAGTAGTTCGTACCTCATCTCAATATCATCAACTAAACTCTTACTTCCAAAGTACGAATGGAGGGTGAGCTCGTCGGGCATGTCAACATCAGCGGCTAGAAATGCTACGACGAGTGGTCGTCAGCTGCTTTCCGCAGTGCTAGCTGTGCGATGACCGGTGCCTCTATAAGTTCTACTGAGAGAAAATTGGCCGAGGCTTCTCTCTCGGTAGAGGTAGTGGTTACAATTCTAGTAGCATTGAAGCTTGAATAAATCAGTATACGGTACGTACGCGTGTGAAAGACATAAGAAGCGCGTTCGTACAAGGACTCGACTTCATCTGATAGAGGAGTTGTAACGGATAGAGAAGGAGTGTCCATCGAGACCCGAATACTATACATCCGAGTCTAACAAAGAAATCAGTACGCGGCACCCCAGACAGCACCGACGCGATCTATCTCGTTTCCTTCGCGGCCCCAGAACGCCACCAGGCCCCATTGCGCCCCACTGGCGGCAGCATCAGTTGGAACAACAGTAACGGTGCAGTCACCTGTTGTCGTCCCTCCTTGAAGCGTCCTGCCCAAGTTCGTCAACAAACTGATAAAGAACACTCGCGTCGTGTTATTGTAGATGCCACTGCATGCCTGAACCTGGACAACACGCTCCCCCGCACCAAGTGAGAGCGAGGCCGGAGTCCCGCCCGTGCCCCCATGCGTCACTGTGGCAACAGTCCCGTTCGCGTATTGCACCGTATATGAGATCCCATCAACTCTGTTCCCGCTTTGCACCGTTATCGCGATGACTTTGGGAACAACGGTGCTTGGAACCACGCGAGGAATGTCATTGAAGGGCTCGCCGTGAGGACCGCCCACCGGGTCTGCGAGACGGATGAAGGACGAGAGTTTCCACGAGATGCGGCTGGAGACCGGGTAGTGATCGCTGAGGGGTGCGCCGGTGCTATTAACGAATGCGTTGTTCTCGTTGGTGAAGGTGGTTTGTTGGAATGTCACAGCGGAGCTGGAGCGCGTGAGGATCTTATCCACCACTTCGCACGCAACCATCTGTGCCTGGGTAGTTCCCGCGGCGAAAGGGAAGTCACACACTAGGGCCGCTGCACCGGACGCGGGGAATGAGCCTCCTCGCACGTTCGTTACCCATGCATCGCTGAGAGCATTGGTGTTAAGTATGCCGTGGAGGGAATCTGAATCCCGCGTGTAACGGCTATTGGTGTCGCCCATTAAAACGACGGGCATACCCACAGACCACTTCTGCATGTAACTAGATACCTGGGCGAAATTGGATGCGCGGGCCGCGATATCACCTGCGAGCGAGCCAGCGTCGGTATGGAGGTTGTAAAGGTCAACCCAGACGCCGTCACTGACGCGTAAGCGCATGAAAGTGAATCCCTTGGGTGTAAGGCAGTCTCCGCCGTTAGGGTAGCAGTCGGTCCATGTTGTACGCTCAAAATCGATGTACGGGAAATCGGAGAGGGTATTGAGGCCTGAGCCGAACGCAGCTCCGCCTGAGGTTGGGGTGCGGAAAGCATGTGTATCAGATGCGTACAAAGCCGCGTGATAATTGAAATCTTCTTGGACGTTGATGATGTTGTACGGCTTTAGAAGAGGTGAGATAAGTGGTGTGTTAACGGACGGGTGACCGGATGAGAGGCCCTCTATACAATGAATCGTTGATTAGCATTCAAACCCAAAGTCTCATTAAGTTGCTTACCAGGGAGGCCTGCCACATTGTACGACAAAAGAGTAAATGACCCCAGATTTTGAGCAGCGGAAGTAGACAGGATCAGTGCAAACAAGGCTATCAGGCGGCGGTGGTAGTTGATGGCAGTCATCGATGGCCAGATTTTGAACTGGGAATTTTCCCGTCGCATTTCGCTGCTTTTATGCCCTCGCGGCGAGGTCCAGAAGTTATAAGAAAGAAGCGGGTTGAACGCACGTTTAACCATGGTGAGATGAAAACGAGACCGATCAAGTGGGTTGGGCGGGCCGCCTAATGTTGGGAATTCGAAGCTACCAGGAACCAGGATGTTGTGATATCACGGGCTGCCATATGTATACTGGTTCACGGAATATGATCCACAGCCGCAGCCCCGGGGAAAAAAGCGGGCGGAGATTCTAGCCTATGCGGATGAGGAGGAACTTCAGGTAAAGATGATATACCTGACGTTTACAATCTCAGCGACTGCGCAGTAAAGATTACGAACTCAATGAGCGACACGACATTGTCCTGGGCTCACCACTTTATACGGTTTATACATGTTTCTGTATGAGAGAAAGCTTGGAGGTGGGATGAAGCATGGTCGTTTGGATCGGAGAATCTGGACGACGGTCCGTGCTGATCCTGTACTGTTTATGTCAGCTGGTCGAATGGTTGGAGTTGAAAGCACCTTCTACTGGCCCACCCAGACGAAGAACCATTAATTAACCTTTTGAACGGTTAAAGGCACTGCTGCCCACATCATATTGATGGCCTGTAAGACGATCATATCGCATTACTTCAACTTGTCGAGACAAAGTGGCGCAAAGTGTAAACACTTACCCAGCTTGCACCCTTTCGGTTCCGGAGATGGTGGTTGTAATCTTTCCACTGGGCGGGGTCAATCTCTGACCCGATAAGTTGCGTTAGATCAAATGGGTTTGCGGTGTCTATTCAAGATGAGGATGAATCTAGGGGCATCGGGACTGAGTGTCCACGAGGTAGAATCAACTGTCCAATGACGTACCTATATGTTTAGAGCTGCAGAGACGGCGGGAACAAGTCAAAGAGGAGGATAATTCTATGCGGTGATTGGTCAACAAAGTGGCAGGGAAAGTTTCTGAGCTCAAGGCTACGTACGAGGAGGATGCATATCGACGTATATGGTTGTAGCATGTGGTAGCACGGTGGCATTTGATCATAGCAGATATATCGATCTATTCAGACCATTCATTCTGGATTCTGCGAATGCCGATGTGAGTTGAACGCAAAACACATGTTAACAGGCACTGTGCTCCTGGTGATCGCAGTCAGCATCTGTCGTCCTAGTCGGTGCTCAGTTGTTCTCGAAGAGTCGGAATACTGCAAACACCGATCAGAACGATCCTATCCATCGCGTGTACTTAGGATCATCTGTGCACGTGGATTTGAAGGTGAAACGGGGACGGCAGGTTTTTGAGACGCAAAAAGTTCATGATGGTATGTGTTTTGTTGCTATGGGGGAGATGGCAGAAATTGTCGGGGAAGGTAACACTCAACGGATAATGTACTCAGTGGTACCGCATTGACTTGCTTCGCATGATGACCGTAGAAACTTAGTGTTTGTAACGAGGTTATACATAAGTCGTAAGGTCCCAAATGGTTTATCCTGAATCAGCTCTACTGAATGTCCCTGTCAGCACGTGGAATGTTGCAAAAGCCCTAAACAAGACATACCCCATCGTTACCTAGGTATGGAGGGTGAAGATCGGGCTATCGGCGAGGACCCAGTCGACGTTGCTAGAACTGGGTTAGAATATATGCATTTCGACAATGATCACGGTGCATCCTCACGTTACGTTGACGGCTCTCACAATAAGTTGCTCGCTATTTTCAAGTCATCGGTTTCCATGAATTCCAAACTGGATAGGATAGTACTCACCCGGCTTTGACTCTGTCAATAGGAAAGGTGGTGGTGATTTTCCCAAGCGATGGGTCAATGTTCTCTCCGATGGTTTGCCTAAGGTCAAAGGGCGCGTTCGCCACACCGATCAAGAACAGAGTCCAACTCGGCCAGTCTTTAGGTCCTGAGACCCAAGTGATAGTGGTCGGTTGACCAATGACGACGTTGGACGGAGCGCTCAGCGTCAGAGCTGACACGATGGGAGCAAGACCAACAGCGAGAATGCTATCACATTTCGAAAGGTGAGCTGGCTGAGGCACTGGTAGTATTGTGAATGGACTCACGATGAGATGCGCATTATCTAGATGCTAGATGGATAGGTCTTGGTATCAATTTTCACTTCGAGTTCGAGTCTTTATACCGGACGAAAGGCTGAAACAGTGAATCAAGGCCGCAGCTCGAAGGGATGGGCGCCTTCCATTCATGCGACTACCTATCCCCAAAATCTAGTCCAAAGAATGAATCTCGGACGGCTCGAGGTCACCGGTGCTGTAAGGATCTTGGGTCTGATGAATTTTGAACATTGCGGGCATGGTGCCCGGCGCGTAGTACACGGTTTTCGCAGTGATTGAGTGATAGGTAGTGTTGCCGCAAGGTAAGATGAGGGACCCCGAGATGGTTGCGTGATGCGTTCTTGAAAGAAGTTGATGAGCATTGGCAAATACTTGGCAGAGATCAAACACGGAGGTAAAAACCCGAACGGTGCATCGGTAAAACGTTGATTCCTCGGTCTCGCAATCACTCTCAACAAAATCTGGCAGAGGCAAGCTGAAGGAACACGATTTGCTTGAAAGCAGAGAAATATACATGTGGTAGATATAGTGCCTGCACATTTTACAGCAGCAATTCTGCTCCGGTTCACCATCTACTCCCGGTACGACTTTGGCGCCCCCGCACTCCTCTTAAGTCTCCCCGTGACGCTGTACACTTCCCCATCCACAACTTTCCCTGCCCGATTTTTATCTGCTTTGCGCCTCATGGACTCTCTGAGGCGCATAATATCGTTTACCCAATCTCTCTCTTGAAGCAGCTCCCGACCCTTGTCGTGTAGCAATGCCTCCTCCGCGTCAGACAGAAGCTCAATGGAATGGCGTTGCTCGGCGCGCCAGAGCAGGATTTGCAGAATGGCTTCGGGGAGGAGGACGTTCAGGCAATACTGCGTGAATCAGTGAACCAGCATCAGATGACGCTTGTTGATGCATAAGGAAGGCAAAGGACTGACGTCAACTTTCTCGACTCTGGAAAGGCCTTCGTACGCGTCGCATCCGCGCTGCCGGGGTGGGGGCACATATTGATCATCGAATTCCCCCAGATCGGCCGAGTGCAACGAGTCCTGCTTATGGAGATGAGGTGAGGCAGAACGACACGATGTATTAGAGAAGGCTTTACCGCGACCGAATCTGACATTCCAGCGATACTCATTGATGGTGGCTCGACATCCTGGAGCTACAGCACGAATGATTTAGAACGATCAGAGTTAAAAAAAAGAGGGCGTACACACCTCGGTTGTAAATGACGATGCAGGCGGGACCTCACTCTGAGATAGCGCAAGCGTTGCTTGAGAGCCTGCTGGTGACAGTGCCCGTCTCGGCAACGCTTCCACATCGGGTACCACTCCAACGATCTCAACCACATCAGCTGCCTCTGCCATGGATTGTACACCTTCGCCATTCTCCTCATCGACGATCTCCTGTGCCCTTGCCTCGTCCCGCAAACACCATTCGCTCACGTTTTCCTGCAGGGTACTAACATCCTCTGGATCCATTCGTCCCCTCAGTATAGCATCGTCCACCACATTTTTTCGTTTCACGCCCCCAGCAATGAACTTGATATGGCACGCAAGCGCAGGGGTGTACTTTTCGTTCAGAATAGCAGAGAGGATAGGCTTGGTGTACGCGAATTGCTCGCGGATGCTCAGTTCTCTGAATTTGACAGCATTTGGGGGAGGCTCGGTGGGTATGGGACTCGGGAATCGTAGGAGTCGGTTATTTGTGGGATCATTAGCGTCCTCGTCATCCTCGTCATTCTGCACTTCCTTGTACTCGCTCTCCCACATCCCGAGCTGTGGGATACAAGGGTCAGCGTTCCTGAAAAAGAGTACACATATATCTTGAATACAATATATACCTTGCATGTGGCGAACTCGTCTTCGTCACTGGTATAGAACCACTTGCGGGGTATATCTTTCTCGGTTGAGTCAAGAAATTCAACACGATATTTCGGCTCTTGTCTGGCGTTCTTTGGAGGCACATAGCTCATGATCCTCGCGGGCCAATATTCGGTTGCTGTCGCCCTCTCCACCGCTAGCAGGAGTTCTCCAGGGATCTGCAAAGATTCGTCCTCGGGAGGAGGCGACCATCTCGCCTGCTGAGCAACATCCACCTCATAATCATCTTCCTCATTTTCCGAATCAGAGTCTCTCCGTTTCCGCTTTCCCTTCAGCTTTCCCTTCGCGGGCGATGTCGTCTCTTTGATGCTCTTCGCTGGGCTCGCAGTGCTCATGAGGAGCGAGAAGTCCAACGTTCCCACCTCCGGCATGGCGTCGCTACCTTCCTCCTGCTCTCTGTCATTGACCAGCTCCTCCAGCGCTGCCCGCCAGCGATCCTGGACATCTCCTCGATCGTGCTTCTGCTTCTTCCGGGGGGATGCATGTATGTTCCCGTCACCGCGTCCCAGGTCCACAAAGGTCGGTGAATCGAAACGTAGCCGGTGCTGTGAATTTTCCAGAGATATGATGTTGGATTGGCACGGCCCGTGGATTTCGATACTTTTGACTCCTGGGGCAGCTACACCGAACAGTCGTACCTTTAAAGGTGAATCAGTGCTAGACATAGCTCTTATCTAAGTAGAAATACGCGAATCAGTATGTGGATAATGCGCCGCAAAAAATGGATGACAACCTTTCCTGGCCACCATAGCCGATCCATGGGATAGGACTTGGGACCGTCGAGGACCTCGGGGTCCAAGACGCGGGCACTGCGGTCAATAAGGACCCAGACGTATGGCCCTAATTTCGCGAGGTCCCATGTATCCACGTCAGATTGAAGCTGAGGTCCTTTCCTCGGTGTTCCTGCTGTCACGGACCTGGAGCTCTGCGGAGCAGCGGCATAATGCATCTTGGGGTGTGCGACTTGGAAGTTAGACTCTATCGGTGGGGTTGACGGAGTAATATTCAAATTCTCTGCGTCTTCGACTTCGATGACCTGGACGGGAGGTGGAACTCGGACATGTGGCGGAGTTACGGGCGGTTTTGTTTTCTTGAAGAGAGGTCGTGGGAGGGGGCGAGGACGGGGCACTGTGCTCATCAAAGACGACGGCTGTGGAGGCAGCGTACGCGTCGACGTCGTCGCCGGCATCTTCAGCGAAGGCAGAATTAAGTTCAAGCGAGAGAGCCGGGACCACAACAGATCACAACTTCGCGTCCAGTCACAGAACCGTGACAACGATCCCCTGCCTCTTGCCATCATGCGAAATCAGGCGCGTACACGGTGGCCAACTGGACTTTCAAGAGGCCTACAAGTTACACGAGACCATATCGATAACTTCCAGGGAATGAGGGATTTCTGCCTCCACGACAGACTAAGTCATCTGTCAAGCCATTTGGCCTTTCACTGGTCTACAGGCACTCATCTTACAGCTTACACTATCACCTATGCCCAAGAACGTCGATGGCGGTTGAATGGACATCCCATATAGATGCCTAGGCCTTGTACGGACCGTGGACCGGCGCCAGATGACCACACTCCTTCAGACACAGTTTGATCTATCATCCAAGCTTTACACGGTGTGGGGCAGCAGGCACGAGGTATGTAATCGCTGCGTGTGGGGAGAGGATAACTCCTATGTACGAGTGCTTGGATGGTCACAGGACGCTTCCAAATGCTTTCGTGTAGTTTTTTCGAAATAAGAAGTGGATCCTAACTGATTGGAGGAACAGTCAGTCGTGTGTGGAAGAGGGAAAAACAAGAACACAAAGTGGAACGGATACGTAAAGAAAGGATGCTTGGAGTGGAGAAGGTTGGGACTTGGGCCACGACTCGGATGCATGTGCGAGGAGACAAGAAAGAGATAGAAGTCTATTGGGCAGAAGAGGGCATAAGAAAAGCAAGGAAAGCAAGAGAAAGAGTGGATTGCTGTTAGTAGGTCTCTGTCAATGTCTATTCACTTCGGGTCTGCTTCCCGCCCCACCTGTGGAATGTCTCCGTTGAAGACGTCTACTTCCACCGACCGAGGATGGCGCCTTAGACGAACCACTAGATGAGAACTTCCCTGCGAAGTTGAACAGCCGTTGAATGAACGGAGACTTTTTGAATGATCGAGGCGAGGTCGGGGACCTCGTCGTTGATGTTGCGGTGCGAATCGACGGTTGCGGACTGGGAGCCTGTCGAGGAAGCATGAGCCGTGCACATTCCGAACAACCAGCCCGCGGGTGCTGGGAGAATACATGTACTTATTTTGATGAAGGACGGAACTTACGATAACGTGTACTTTCTGCCCTGCGTTCGGAAGAACGTAATAGGTGCTTCCCGAATCGCCGCTGTTCAGCGACGACGACGAGGAAGACGGGCTGAATGGGGGTGGTACCACCGTCAATCGCGCTCGGTCATAAATCCCGGGCCGCTTATTGCTGCGCCCGCTCCAAGTCCCCGCCCGCGGCTCCTCTTCGCGGACCTGAGCGAGTGTATGCGAAGGCGGTACCATTGTCGAGGGGAGGCCACCGCCAGGCCCATGATGCAACGAGTGCACAGGCGCCGAGTGGCTGTAGATCATGCCATTGGGGCCTAGCTGCGGCGGGTGGTGGTATATGGCGGGCGGGGCATAACGCGGCCTGGAGCTCGTCTGCGATGGGGCATATATGATTGCAGGCGGGTGCTTCTGGGTGTGAAGTGGCGGGTGGCCTTGGGCATAGGGGTGCCACGGCTGTGGCGTGAAAGGGGGCCGTTGGGCGCTTGTTGCTGACAGTGGCGGACCATGTGATGGGGCTTGAGGGTATGGTGTTCGTGCGCGGGGTATTGGACCTGGGAGCGGCGGCGCAGCGTGTGAAGGGAACTCGGTGGATCTGGGCAGGGACTTGGAACGGGGCTGGCTTGAAGAGGGGTAGGGCTGGGCGGACCCGTGTGACGGCAGCACTCGAATCTCTTCAGGAGCTAGTGGGGGACGGCCTGCATAATGGTCTGTATAGGGACCAGACCGGGCGAGTGGCGAGCTTGGGTGTGACCCTGACCGTGAGCGATTGTGGGCGAAGGACGATGAGTGGGGTGAGGTTGTCGGGGAGTTTGGCGACCTCGATCTGCTTTCATCTCGTCTGCGTTTTGATCTCCCAGAGCGGTGGGGTTCTACACTATTGGTGATCGGAACATCGGGAGCGCCATTGCCATAACGCAGGACCATTCTTGGTGGAAGCGAATGCGAACTTTCCACCTCTGATACCGGTGATGGCGGAACCCAGCCATCAAGTGCGGACGGAGGCGCAGACGGGGAGTAGAAATCTGCCTCTTCGTGAGACTGGACCCAGTAAGCGGTTCTTTCACGAGAGGTCATATACTCGCGGACTGCCTGGGACGAAGTTGTGTACTCCGTCATTCTGGGACCTTGTGGGGAGGCTAACGTCTAACACAAAGCCAGATCTGTGAAGGGGGACGCAAGGGGCCCCACGGAGAAGGTAGATTGGGTCAAAGGGAAGCTTCGACAGGCCCTGGGAGCACAAAGGTTTTATATGCCTGAAGAAGGAAGAGCTCGTGAACGTGCTGTTAAGATTAGCATATTGCCGGGAATCCACCAGGGGTCAGTCAGATTATCAGCAAATATGGGTAAAGATCAGAACGTGTTCACCTCGAGGCTAGTGTAATTACGGCCTCGGAGGCTCCGATCGTCCAATCCCGTATCGTGGGATATGCAGGGACTGCTTCGCGTTGCAACTCCAGCATTTTGTACATACCAGTTGAGCCAGTCGACAGTGCCTTCAGCCCAACGGGAAGCTCCGGCAGCATACCTCACAGCACTAGTTAAGCACGATCAGGAAGGAGGGCAAGGAGGGCACCTCCAAAACTCTGGTCTACAAGTGGCTGATGGGTGTCAGGGAAAAAGTCGGATCCATCCGACAATGATTAGATTATAATTGTCAATATGGGACATCCTCTTACACATTCTGTGCGCGCCCATCTAAGTACGGATACAGGCTATACAGCGTTCTCGACGCAAATTGCTATTGAAGTCGTCCAACCTCGGAGGTCGTGGGGTTAAGGCGTCGTTACCCGCAGCTCAAGAATAGGTTTGGTGGGAAACTAACATAGAAACCGTGGAATGAAATGGCGATATCGCATGGACATTTTGAGATGAATTGTTCATCACACAAACCCATGCACATCCGGATCTGAACAGAAAAGTGACAATGAGTGAGATCACATGAGAAATCTCGTCCCAAGTTGCCCTGTCGACACGCTGCACATCCGCGTAACAATGACTGGGGACTGGGAAATAGATGGCCTCGCATGGCCAACCTTAAGTGACGGATGACTCCTAACAATGACTTAGATTTGAAGTTAGGCAGAGCCCACCGCCAAAAAAGGAGCTACAGAGGCGGAAGAGCCCAACAAGTCAGGTTGAAAGAGTTTTATACTAACACGACCCACGAAGAACCAACAGACGAAAAAATGCTTCTCCTCATGGTAATCCGAACCATCAAATCTGAAGGAACAAGGCTACTGCGGCGGCGGAGATGAAAAGTCCAGCGAGGAGGGGCGTACGGTTATTTCCGCTGTTCGGCGAATTTGTAGAGCTGGGCGCAGATGAAGTTTTCTCAGAGGTCTGTGCAGGATTGTTCGGCGTCGACGTGGGCTGCGACGGAGCACCCGTTGTCGTAATGGCGTTCCCGGTCGGGGTGCTAGGAGGGGCTGTGGTACCAGCTTGAACGAGAAGGCGATCTGCAGTTTCTGTTTCTGTCACGGCCTGGCCACTGATAGTTGCAGAGCAGATCGCAAGGTTTCCTGAGAAGGAACACTCTCTACCGATGGTGAACGAGCCACCGGGAGGCACGTAGGTGAATGATACGTCATTTGCACCTTCGACCAAGGTAGCTATATATACACTAAATATTAAGCTTCTATCCGTTCATAAATGAGAAAATGACGCACCGGTGCCAGGAATTCCGCCGTCAGAAAAGGTACCCGTCATTGCTCCTTGATGCAGGGCCCAGGTTGTACGACCTTGCGCGTCAACACCCAAGATATCCGCGCTAAGGGGCTGGGGATCGAAGCCGGGGATAAAGAGAGAAGTTTGTGCCAGCGCAGCTAAGAGTAATGTGGACTGTAAGCGTAAGGTCCAACAGCTGGGACAATGAAATATACATACACCCTGCAAAGACAGCCAAGGTCAATGGACCGGATAACATCTTCGGATTCAAGGATTGTGTGGTATGAAAGAGCGTGAGGTTCTATGTCGTTTGTCGCTGGGCAACGGTCAGAGGTGAAAACAAGTCACAAACGCAAGCCAGGCTTATAAGTTGCCGACTCATGCGACATCGGATAACAAATCTCGGGAACCTAACCGCGATGGGAGAAATTTTGATCTTCAAATTCGTCGGCGCGCGCTGAGTACATGATTTGCGTACACCGACGACATTTCAGCTGCATTTTGTGCAACATTTTTTTAGAGGTTACAGGCGATGATTGACTGTGAAAGAGGAATGACAAGGATGCCAGTGGCCTGCCGCCCAGTGTGTGGCCAAGGTTGGGCCAAGGCAGAAGTTAAGGTAGAACAAATCCATACTCATCTAATGTCTGTGGCTGTGCGCGTGATTGGCCATGATAAGTGATAGATATTGTTATAACATTGTAATGCAGGCACTTTGAGAAAATCGGAAACCGCCAAAAATTAAGTTTTTGAGATTCGGAGGGGTCCTAGCTTTCCGAATGTTAATAAAGTGTCTGGGTGCTTTTATTTTGAGC
>JABCKH010000451.1:0-15128 GCA_018851285.1 Lyophyllum semitale | reverse complement strand
GTTACGTTAGGGTAGATAGGCAACTTTTTTGGCCTGCGTTATGCGTTACGGTTGCCACCATACGCTTCGGTACAGTACAAGACTGCTTATTTTATCCCTCGAAAAGGAATGTTTCAAAAATTCCTGTAGGATGATCTCCGATCAAAATTACATGATAGAAAGCGCTCTTGCGGGGTATGTCCGATGGAGGAGGGAAGGTGGAGATATCCCGAGCCGAAGGGCACTATAGATGTCAAAATGATTGAATGGCTTTGTTAAACGTCCCTACTACCCTAGCTGTCATACATTGGGTCGTCGATGGCCAGACTGCCTATCTTGACTCTTCTATTCCCTTGTATTTCGGAGGAGGGGTAATCGCTAAAGCCTTAGCGAACCTAGCGGCGGTTTTAGAAGGCACGTTGCATACATGACCAGTGCACTCCTGAGCGGACGAGGGAGAAACGAATAGAAAGGACGGACATCTGAAATGGTACACCCCGTAACAAGCGGACTGAACCAAAACATTCCATGAAGTTTGTAATTGAATGTGCTGGAGAAGAACTCTATGGAACTCTTACTCCATATTAGCATGGACCGGGAAATTTTGGGTACAACGTGGAGTACCGTGGTCCAAGACGGCGTTATACCGCGTCAATCCCAACGCGAGGCAATAGTGGGCTAGTCAGCTGGTATAGCTCTGCAGATCATCCGAAATAACCCTAGAGCCACGGGCTTGGCGGACACGAGGAAGCTAAGGGGCAAGATCAGTCAGCGATTTGCATCGAACGCTATGCTGAACAACAATGGCACACATGTAAACGACCTGGCAGGGAGGGTCACGACAGTGAATCCCTTATTTCTGAGCGTTCGTATTCCTTTTCACGCCGAGCTCTTTCCACATGAACTTCGGCCTCCATTTCCTTCAGAGCTGTTTGCAACCATGCGGGAAACCCACCCGTGTCATAGGCAGCTTGCATACGCTTCTCCGCTTCTTCCCATTTCCAAGTCGGATCGAGTTCAGATGGCGCGGAGATGGGGATATCTAGATCGTCGACGTCGGGAGGTCTGTGTATCTGCGATGTCAGGCTAGGCAGTGCCCGCCAGAGTACCATACGCATCCGTTCTGCGAACTCTTTTGTCTTTGTGAATGGTGTCAAATCAAGCTGAGGATTTCGGCATAGGAACACGTACATCTCGCACGCCCATCAACGACTTGACTCCTAGCACTAAGGCTACCCCGCCGACGGTAACGATACCTGTAGCAATCGCAAATGCTTTACCAACGTAAATTGCAGTGCTGAAGTCCGCCCTAGAAATAGCAGCAAGCAGTTCGCCGGTGCTCGGTGATGTGTCCTCTATTGCTGCTGACTCTGATTCGGATGCCCCAGGGGCGGGAGTCGATTTTCGAACGACGCGCCCTGGTAACATTATGGCACTACGTCTTGGGGGTGCAACACTAGATTTATTCAACGCCTTTCGGAGGACAGTTTTTCTTTGTCTTGCTAGAATGACAAGGGGTATAGCTAGCACAGCCGTTGTCCCTGCAAACTAACATACAACGTCAGATAACCAACATTTTGACGATGTATTACACACTGCGGCGAAGGGTACCCATGCTGGCACCCGCCTCGAGCTCTTCTGTTGCAAAGTCGCATTCGAAGGGTCTCCCGAGGAAGACATGCCAACGCGTCAAAACTGCCAGTGGCCTGAGAATATTTTGCGATTGCCAGCAACGTACTGATTAGATCATAGCAGATAAGATCATTCTTTCCTCCGCTCCTCCTGCTGCCTGCAAACGTCTTGGTTCGATTCCTTACAGGATGATGAATAGGTAGCTCAATAACTTCGACCTTTCTCATTGATATCATGCGTACGGACATGAATCTCCGAGTCTCAGAACCCTTTCTCTACCACATGGCTACATCTGGTCCCCGAAAAGCCTTGAAAGCTTGATGCTTCAACGTGATGTGCTCTTGACGCTCGATGCGCTCTTTCTCGAGGATCCTCCCTGTTTTGTAACTAAATTCGCTGCCTTAAATTCCAACTCTCTAGTTCGATGATCAATCTGGTGTTCTCTGGTGGGTCCTGGTCGCACCGGTGACATGATGGACATGACGCGTGAGCGACATGATTGTACGCGCACGACATCGCTGTCTAGTTTGTCATCGAAATTCGTCACCCTCAAAACCAGGCTAACCTCCAGCGTAGTTTCCTTTGTCCGATATCGCCTCGGCGTTATCTTCTCCACCATCGGTCCAACATAGAAGCGGTAGTAAGTAGGTCCGACTTGCGATTATATCTCTCACATGCTGTGTGTCTGAGCGGAGCTAGGTGAGCCGATCGTTAGCGTCTACTACTTTAGCTAACTTAGGACATACCGACTCAGCCACTTCTCTATTTCCCTTGATGCTATATCAAATCTAAAATCATTAGTTTGTATGTGGTATCTTTATCCTGAATGCAAGCATCGCCGACGTCTCCCGACGAATGGAAACCGGGGTACCTTTTTCACGCATGATACACTCAGCAATGTGTGGCAGTGGCAGCACACATGTTCATCCACTCAACGGAGAGTGATTCGAAGCGTCAGACTCCGCCACAAGTCCTAGTCTCGGAACGCTATCCCCATATCCGGGATCCCTCATACTAACCACAAATAAGTACATATATTAGTGATGAAGGGAGATTTTCGGCCGTTCAATTCCGTTTGCTTTGTGGAAGAACTTGGCCTAGAACTACAGTCGATTCATCCCTGAAGAGATGTGGCGGTCGTGACCAAGGTCATTTCGGGATCCAACTCGGGTCGGCGAGAGAAGGTAAGATATAAACGTGATGATTGGCAAAATCGTTTGAGGGAGGCTACGTAAAGTGTTGGAATATCATGGGCCATTTCGTATTGCATGATCAACATCATGTCGTGATAAGAGTCGTACGGTGTCATTAGCGATGCACCCTGGATCTAGCTAAAAAGCATCTTAGGCAACATAATTCATGACATGATCATCAGAACATACGCAGAGTGCAGTTTTAAACCGGCGACGAAGCCTCTTGCTTTGGCGCTCCGAGAGTGTCGGCGCTACTTTGGTGGGTTGCTTCCTTCGGGGAATGATCTTGAACCATGTTAGTCTTTTCTCCTCCGAGAGGTGGGGCAGCGGGAGCCGGAATCGGGACAGCAGGCTGGAACCAAAAGACAGGATATCGCCTTTGGATGTTATTGAGAAGGAGGGCGACCACGAGCGCGAGTGCCGACGAGAGCAATACAACCGGAAGGTAGTACCAGCCCATCACGCGAACTTCAATTGATACTGCAGCTAGCAGGGCCGTAGCGCCTGCAGGATTATCGAATCAGATGAATGCCCTCTCTCATGCGACCGCAGATGACGAACCCGCAGGAGGATGGGTTGTGCCTGTGACCTGCATCAGAACGACAGCAGTCGCACACGAGAGCGATCCAGCTAGCCACATGAGCTCTTGGAATCTCTGTTCTGGAAGAAGGTGGAATAACTTGGTAATGCAGACACCAGTGAGTGCTCCAATGAAATGGCCGCCTACCAGGGCTCGAGGCTGAGCCAGCGGCGCATCTATCGCTCCGTAAATGAGTACCGCCGAGGCTCCCTAAAAACAATTAGGTGACAGTCCAGAGTCTTGAACATTGAACCCACGTACATAACTAGCCACAATTGGCGGGACGTTGCGGCGGATGAAGTATGATGCCTGTCCGAAAACCGCCTGAATAAGTGAGATTCCGCAGAACGCCCCAACGAATGACCATAGCCAGACAATGTAGTCTGGCTTTTTTGGGGGTGGCGAAGCGCGATATCCAAGCCAATGGGACAGCCATGTAGGAACCCTCGCAAGCCGGTGTTGTTGAGCCATGTGTCTAGATCAATTTAGCCTTCTGGAGTGCCACCATCAATACAGCTTACCTGAGTCTTAGTTCTTCTCCACGTCCCAACTGCAACTGCGGCTCTAGCACGAGGTTCAACTGTAGAATCCGGTTGGTGGCAACAAATTTGACGCCAGAAGATTTAGTATGTCGGTAATGATCTGTTTCTCCGTAGGCAGCCGATTGGCTCGGCTCGGCACGGCGGCGGTGCCTTTTTGGACGACAGCTGATCATTAGATGATGCGACTCTTTCCGCACAAGCGGCAAAAACCCAGTCGAGTCGCCGAAATCATTATGTAAGCCGTCGGAAGTGAAATGCCGCCCTGCATGTCCCACCACGAGACCTCCTTGTTGTGTCCTGACCCCTTCGACAACGATATCCATACGTTCAAAAACGAAAAGAGTAACGGGCCAGCTGGGCTCTAGCTCTGTTTTAAATTTAATTGGTCACTAAACTCGGTCTGAACGGGTCACGACGCAATTTCCAATGCGTTTGGCCCGCTACCTTCGTGTAAGGACGCCGATCTGCAGCATTCCTACTGGCTAGGCCCAATCGCGAGCCTGGAAACGGATGCGCAGCCTTTGGTGTCTTTCCGCAGAACTGACCCTGAAGACTTTTGAGACTTGTTGGGATAGCTAGTAGTAGTATCTCGAAGCGGAACAGGCAGATGGCATGTAAGCTTTCTTATGTTTTCTGATTTGAGGCAGTTTCTTAATCTAGTCTAGGGGTACTGCGGGACCCACTAACTGCCACTAGCTAACTTTTAATATCTATCGTATGCCCTCCCTCACGCTAGACTTAAAGATCTATCAGTTGGCTCATGATCAAATTAGAACACATGTTCTAATCCTCAGATCGTAGGATCGCCAGCGGGAGCACTTTCTGCAAACGCGCTCACCAAGTTGGGCGAACGTGCTCCAAAGGTGAGAACGCAATGTGATCGTCGGTGTCAGGCAAGGTTGTTCGTCCATCAAAAAAGCGGTATTCTGTCCATGATGTGTAGCGTTGTAACAGCCTGAATGACATTATCACTACAGTTTCCGTGTTATCGGCGGTCGTCCGTTCTTTATTTCCTCGTGATGTCGTTTCTTCCACAGATAACAAATGTTCCTGGTGGATATTTGCCGACCTGGTTGAAATTTGTTTGGAGATCGTTCAAACGGGTTGTCACGCTGTACTGGCGAAGGAAGTCTTTGACAGCCATTTGTCGCTGTTCGTCGTCGTAGTCTTGCAGTAACGTTAACGTATTCAAAGATCTCCTCCACATGCCATCCACGACTTCAGGTGGGCATCCTTCCCCGAATTCCTTCCTCACGGACTTAGGTCAGAAGTAGAGCCGTGAGATCATTGATCAGCGATCACGACAGAGTGGGGTCTCGGGAACCATTCCGCCTGTCGTGTGAAAACTAGAGAGGAACCGTATCCATCCTTTCGACCAAGTTTAACCCAGATCTCTAACAGAAAAACCCTTTCATTTGTACACTTGGATCTAAGTAACCTTCGATCGTCGTCCTGTTCGGTAACTCCGTCGTTTTTTTTCGGCCGCATCAGTGTTCCTCAAATGTCACCAGACGTCTTCCGTTGGTGCGTGCTCGCCTCTCCAGCCCTTTCTCGAGCCACGAGGTCAATATCTGAAGTGACCCATCTTCTCATTCTGGGTAGACCGAAATCCAGCACAGCCGTCGAAAGGTTCTTAAAGAGATGTAGATCAAGCGTCTGTTAGACCAGCAGGCTTCCTCCGACTTCCTCAACTTCATTCTTTTTGTATCATGGCTTCCTTCTCATTCATGGCCGGGAATCACTGGCATACCCCTTCCCTATCTCAAGGAATCGTCCTCCTTGCCTCAATCGTCTCCGCCACCGTCTACCTTTTCGCCAGAGCAGTTCTCTCACGACGACCTGTTGACAGGATCGGAAACCCTATTCCTAACGGTCCCATAGGGCTTCCTATTGTCGGTGTGTTAGACTAAAAGCTAGTTTTTGCCCTTTCTTACGGTATCTAATCTACGCAGGATCTTTCCCATTCCTAACCAACTATCCCGAACTCACTCTCGATTACTGGGCAAAGAAGTTCGGTCCGCTCTACTCCATGTGGCTTGGGAATCAGCTCTTCGTCGTCATCTCTGACCCTCAGATCGTGAAGGACCTCATGGTTACAAATGGGGCTATCTTCTCTTCGCGAAAAGAGATGTTCATCAAATCTCAGACTATCTTTGCTGGCCGCGGTATCACCGCCACCCCTTACAACGACCGATGGTATCTACTCTTTCTCTTCTTGAACGCTGCGGAAACTATGCTAACCGATTCCATCATGCAGGAGGAAACATCGCCGGATCGCAACTGGATGGTTGAGCGCACGTGCGGTCGACGAATATACTAATGTCCTTGACCACGAGGCCACTGTCCTTGTGCAGGAGCTCTACAAGTACGGGAACGCTGGCTTGACGCCCATCAACCCTCAGCCACACGCAGGCCGCTGTTCGCTGAATAACATGCTCACGATTGTTTTTGGGATCCGTACCGACAGAATTGAACACCCCCTTGTTGGACGGGCTCTCAGGTTGTCTCGTGAATTCATGTCAGTAGCCGACTATCTAATCTTTCGTGACCGGGGTTGACACATCACTATCTCTGGCCCCCTCTAGGAACACCACCGGTCCGGTGTCCAACCTGGTGGACTTCATCCCAATCCTCCAGCGTCTTCCGAATTACATGGTCACTCGAGGGAAGAAACTCCATTCAGACCTGGTGGAAACGTACGGAGGGTTACTGAACGAGATGGAAGCGAAGCTCAAGCGTGGCGAGACTGTGCCTGACTGTCTAGGAAAAACTATGATCCTTACGAAAGAAGAAGAAGAGCTGGATCATGTTGACATGGCCATTTTGGCGTCTGCGTTTATGATTGGTGGTGTCGAGACTGTGTGTCAACTTCTCTTAATTTTAACTTCATATTGACCCCATTTTGCCTAGACCGCTTCCATCATGCAATGGTTCTCAGCTCTCATCCCAGCCTATCCTGAAATACAAGCCAAAGCCCATGCTGAACTCGATCGTGTCGTAGGCCGCGATCGTTTGCCTACAGTCGAAGATGAGAAGAACCTTCCTTATGTTCATGCTATCATCAAGGTAAGTCCGACCATGCTTCTTTCGGGCCTTGCAACGTCTGATTTGATCGAACGATCTGCAGGAAGTCGAGCGTTGCCACAACCCCTTCTGGCTCGGAACCCCACATGTGAATACTCACGACGTCACCTATCGCGGACATTTCATCCCAAAGGACACGGTCGTGGTATTAAATACTGTGAGTTCGAAGTTACCAAACTTCAACAGGAGGAAGACGTCTGACTGATCGTGATCAGTACACGATGCACCATGACCCTCAACGCCATCCTGATCCCCATACTTTCAACGTAAGACTCCTTCTGTACATGGTTCCGACCCCAAATCTTTAACGGACCCATCTTTGCACAGCCCGAACGATACATCAACGACCCCACTACGTCATCAGAGTCAGCTAACCTGGCAGATCCATTTGAACGTGACCACTGGATGTTCGGCGTCGGGTAAGCGGCTGTCTTTATACCGGACCTATGATCTGTCTCATGGTCCGTCCGCAGGCGCCGCATCTGTCCTGGAATGTGGGTCGCAGAACGCGAAGTATGGCTGGCCATCTCTCGTATGCTTTGGGCCTTCAAGATGGAAGAAATTCCCAGTGACCCGATCGACATTAAAGAGTATGATGGCCTTTCCGGTCGGTCGCCAGTCCCTTTCCGCGTCATAATGACCCCTCGTCACGATAAAGTGGCGGACGTTCTTGGCATTTAAACCATCTGTATAATGAACATTTCAAGTCCTCTGTATTTTCTGGATATAATGCCGGTGTACTTACATGTTGTATAGTAAAAGTTGTAAAAGTTGTACAGTAATACGCCTCTCACGCACCCAATACGAACTTTGATGATAAACTGAGCTGAAGCTCTTATAACTTCCTTTCTACTACGTATACTTTATAAGTATGCTACCATCGCGCCGACATCGACGGATCGGGTGTTTTGATGTTTGATTTCGGGGATTTCGTCAAACATGGGTTGTTGATTCGTTGCAGCTTGCAACTTGTTTCAGCCGGCGACGACGCTAAGTGTACACAGCATTTCAGAGCGCTCTATTTTCCCTACGCGTACGCTAGCGGCTTCGATGAAGTCTCTCCGAGGGATCCGACCGCCCAGAACCGCAGTTGCTCCTCACCATCGTGCACCATATCTAAGCGCCATCGCCGAGCTGCTAGCTTCGTCACCCCAAAACGACCAGCCTGGCCTATAGCGTTGTCACGATTCTGGCACATTATGTCAACAGCTGATCGGTCTTCGACGGCTGTTTTAGATGGTCAGAAGAACGGAGGAATACTTACTCTGTGCCTGATCCCCTCCGTTTGCGGCTCTCTTGAAATAAAAGTTACCGGAATTCATCATCGAGTTTCGTTCCATCTCCTGGGCGGTTTCGCCTCCGTCCATTTCATGGGCGCAGAGTCAGTCACTCGGCCCGGGCGCAGCGCTTCCCCTACCAGTCCGGGATCAAGAACTGACTCATACAGCTCATCCTTACAGCATTCTAAACATATATAAAGGCTGTGAGTACGGTGTTAACGCCTCTCATTTCATGTTGACCATGGACGCTCTTTATTCCTATGTACTGTGTGGGCTTATTATCTCCTTAGGTATATATCTTTCTCGGCCTAAACGACACTTATCGCTGCCGCCGGGACCTCGAGGATACTTCTTCTCAGGCGTTCAACATCTACTTCGGACCTCAGCGCCATGGAAGCTGTATGACGGCTGGGCTCGGGATTTTGAGTGTGAGTTTGTATTTTTTCCTTACGGGTTCACCTTAGCTCATCATGACGCAGGCTCCATCATATCGTTCCGTGTATACAATCGTCAAATAATTGTTTTAAACGATGCCACTGCTGTACATGATCTCCTCGAGAGACGCGCAAACATCTACTCTGATCGTCCAAAGTCCTGGATGTATCACGACATCTGCGATCGCAAGAAGTCGATATTTAACATATCTTCGCTTGATACGAGGCACAAGCAGTATCGTAGGCTCCTGCATACAGGTCTTAGCCCCCGCGCCACACAAGGATTCTGGCCCCTCATACAATCCGAAGTCGATACTCTTCTGGAAGGGTTTGCGAGTAGTCCCAAATATTACGAGAATCACATCAGGAGGTAATCTACTCAGCTACTATTGATGACTTGCAGTCTTGCTTAACCATGTCTCAGAAACGCAGCCGCGGTAATTATGAAGATGGCATACGGTTATACAGTGACTGCCGACGATCCTTTCATCAAGGTCTCTGAAGAAGCCTCGAGAATATCTGGATTAGCGATGGCCCCTGGCAGATGGCTTGTCGACTATTACCCCATCGGTAAGCAATCCTCTCCTGTAAAATCCCTGCGACTTATACAATGTCAATTTAGTTCGCTTTATTCCTTCCTTTTTCCCAGGCGCGGGATGGAAGCGTCAAGGCGAGGTATGGCGGCAACGGCTCAACACGTTGTCCGGGGTCCCGCACGCATGGGCCAAAGAGCAGATGGTGCGATCTTCTCTTATCTCGCGCGTTGCCAACCTTGACGTGAGGTGTCTGATAGGCGACAGGGGTCTTCACAGAGTCGTTCACCTCGCGACATCTTCGACCCAATGGGATTGATATGGTCGATGCGGAACAGGAAGACGTCGTCAAGTGGTGTGCTGGCGGATTGTATGCTGGTGCCGGGGATACGGTTGGTTTCGAAATCAGCCGCCGAAAATCAATCATTGACTTCTCATCATACATCAGACGGTTTCAGCCCTTCTCTCGTTCGTCATGCTCATGGCGGTCCATCCTGCGGTCCAGACCAAAATTCAAGCAGAGTTGGATACTGTCATTGGGCATGGCCATGTCCCGCACCCTTCTGAGCTCGGCAAACTGGGGTATCTGACTGCGGTCATGAAAGAAGTGCTTCGATACGCACCCGTTGCGAATCTTGGTAAGTGATTAAAGTATACTGACTCAAACATTGTGTTAACGTCTAGCCAGCCCTTCCGCATAAAGTTACGCAAGAAGACGAGTACAAAGGGTATCGGATCCCTAAAAACACCACTATCATGGCAAACGTCTGGTATGTGGACATCGTATGCAATTGTTATATTACCACATTGACAGGGTATGCTTAGGGCGATTCTGCACGACGCGGACATGTATCCTGATCCCTTCCAGTTTGATCCAGAGCGATTTATGTCGCCAGAGCTGAAGACCGTCTCGCCTCCATCCACTCATTCTCAGCCTGATCCTAGAAGCTACGCATTTGGATTTGGGCGTCGCACATGCCCAGGTACGTGCTGCACCCTGCGTTCTGTCAAACACTATCTCATTTGGACCTCTAGGCATGAACTTCGCAGAGACAACCATGCTATTGACCATGGCTGGAATCATGGCAAAATTCAACATATCCCTACCTGCTGGGCAACCCTTACCTATAATTGAATTTACTCCCGGAATTACCAGGTGAGTGTTCACTTACTTGTCCGACACTGATCATCCTGACGTTTCCAACGTAGCCATATCAAACCATTCGAAATTAAAATCACCCCGCGCTCCTCTGAAGCCTAATCGGATTCGCATCTAATCTTGCAAGGACAATCCTAAGACCAAATCTGACGTATTGAGTTCGCATCTAATCTTGTTACGATAATCCTCTGTATCGATAAGTACATAACTCCTACTATACATACACACCACTGTATTTTTCGTTCCTAATTTATTTTGATGTCTGTGCGTTCCACCATAGCTGCAGCCATTGAGGTAAGGGCCATATTAAAGTGTATACACATTTTCTGCACTTTATTGCAGGGATTACTACAGAAACAAACTAAATTAAGTACGCTCCGCTCGAAAAATGACGGGAGTGAATCCACATCTCGAGACAAGATAGATTGCCAGACGCGTAGCGCCCTGGTCCCTAGTCTTGTGCCCTTCACCTTTCTAACATCTCACCCTGTCCAGCAACGCGACATTCAGAAACTGACTGGTCGCGCTCCCGAACGCGTCCTCAGTGAGCGTGTCACGTGCGTTGCATGTCAAGGGTCCCAGACAACAATACCAAATATCAATCTCCTCCCTTCCGCCAACGAAGATGGTAAGTGTTTGTATTCGTCCCTTGTCCTTCATCTAACCCAGTCAAACTGCCATCTAGTCTACAAGTACAAAAGCAACATTAACCCCCTCAATATCGTCCACCGCCGTAGCCGCCGCCCCAGCGCGTACCTCCTTCATCTCACAACCAAATGGCCAAACCCCAGTATCGAACGCCCCTAGCTCATCGTCTGCGATGTCGCCAGAGCTCGAGGCCACATTCGCCATGCTCTCATCGCACCGGTCGGTGTTGGGCTACATGCTCGTGTCGCGCGGGCACCCGGTGAGCATCATCCGGCACTCGGGCGTGATCTTTGAGGGCGAGCAGGGCCGGAAGTACGCGACCGTGATTGGGAGAATTGTGGAGAGCGTGCAGAGTGGGCTGGAGGAGGTTCATGCGGGCGAGACGGACGGGGTGTGTGTGTGTCTTTTCATTGATCTCGGATGTGTGGCTGACTTGTATTTTTTGTAGGATGAAGTGCGGTTCATGAGGATACGGACGAAGCGGCACGAGTTGATGATTTCTCCTGGTGCGTCCACGATTTCTAATATCTCCCTTGATTGTCTGAACGAATGCCGGCGTAGATGATCGGTATCTACTGGCTGTACTGCAGGACCCAGCGACATGATGCCCGACCGGATTTTCTTAGCTTTTACGATCTTTCTTGCTTTCTTCAGCATACCTCTGTATATCTACGGGACACTGGACATCCTATTTGTTATTTCGGTTACTGCGCCAACCAAAATTAATTTAATCATATTCGCCAATAACACCCGTTCCTCCGCCGAGTGCAGGTGACTAGGTGACACTTGAAAATCGCGGTCACGAACTTCTCGCAAGCGATTGATCAAGTTCCCCCTGATTTCCAGGGAATGGCCACGGAACCAGCTACCCCGATCTCGATACCAACGGCACAAACCTCAACCCGCCTTTTCGCATGGCGCAGACACTCCTGCCTCGCCGCCTCCATTTTATCCATCTCGCGCATGTAGACTCTCAACTTCCGGAAACGTTTCGACAGTTCCCGCACATCGTCGGTGTCGGCTTGGGCCTCCTTATGATCTCTTTGAGTAGCCCCTCCTTTCAACCTCGCGGGCAACTCGTCCAAGATCTGCTTGTAGAACAAGACGGGAATCAAAAAGGATGTTGATGACCAGAACTTGTGTCCCAGTTCGACTAGGAACATCGTGGATGTGAGGAGTCGTCAATCCATAAAGCAATCCATAAAGCCTTTGTATTTGTGGTTTCCGCTTTGACCGTCCTTGCGAGCAGCACCCTTCACTTTGAAGGGTACCGACGGTCCTTTGAGCTGAACGTCGTAGCTGTTCACAGCTTTTCCTCGTGTGCTTTCTTTTTCTAGAGCAGCGCCTTGAACAACCATCACCACGCGGACGTGAGTTCTTTACACTCAGTCTGTTCGAACTGCAGAGATCAATGGATAAATGATATAGTCAAAATGGTAAGTAACATATGTAGTAGTTCTTCTAGAATCTCTAATCAGGGTATACCCCGTCTTTTTTCTGTTCAAAACTGTCCAACAGTCAATCGCAAATCAATCTCGTAAAGTCCAAGTATCGCCGATTAGTGTAATATCATCGCAAGGGATCACATGTTCCTCCGAAAATCTTTCATCAGGTTAGAGCACACTCCCATCTTCTGTGTTACTCCCGGGCCCGGGTGCGATTGAGTCCAGGGCCAACTCACGTCTCTGTTAAGCACGGGTCAACTGAATCCAGTACTTGTAGCCCGGGAATCAGGCCTCAGGAGTGGCTCACCTGACAGTCCATCTGTTCGATCTGCTTTCCGACACTAGCGCCGAAAATCTGGAAGCAATCCTGGATGGTGCGTAGCTTCTCCCTGATGCACCCCGGCAGAGCATCCGATTCCGCCGCCAACGCTGCCAGCTTCCCGCGATGGTTCTGCAGCTGCTCCCCGAGGCTATCCGTAGCGCTGTTTAACATCACTACCACCTGCTCCAGGTCCTCCGCCTTACGCTTGCCACTCTCCATCAGAAGCTCGATCCCGCGAAATACACCATCTATCTCCTTCCTTGTGGTGTCCAGGATGCGCCCTGGCAAGGCATACGATGTGACCGCTAGCGCCAAGAGATTCCTTCTGTGGTTCTTCAGCTGATCGTCGATGGTTTCGACGGCACGGTTCAACGGCCCGAGCACCTGCTCGAAGTCCTCCGCATTCTGCTTGACACCCTCTATGCGCAACTCGATTCTGTGAAGCGCACCGTCCGTCTGCTTCGTTAGTGCTTCGAGTGCATCCTCGGCCTTTCTGGTCTGCTTTTGTATAGCTTCTAGCTTCCCGTTTTGTTCGCGCTCCCAGCGCAGGTTCCTCTGATGGTTGACGCAGGTTGTCGCTAGTGTGAGGACGAAGAGGGTAATGATGTCCAAGAGCAGATTGTCGTTGCCGAACATGCCGACAAGAAAATACTGGGCAGAAAATATTGAGAACGCCAGAAGTTGATGACGAACAGAGTAGTCTTGCGGCGTGGACATCGTAGATGGTGGTCGAGTGGGTGTTTGCCAGTTGGGGTGCGGGGATTTAGTATTGCGAAGCAGCTTTTATTCGTCTTCTAACTGTCAGCGGCATAAAAGTCTTTTGGTAAGTATGCATTGCATTGTCCAGGTAGTTTTATGAGCTCTCTCCCTTTCATGGGCGGCAAGGGACAAAGAGTCGCGTGCAGGGTCCAAAAAAGGACGTCTGTTGTTTGGCTGAGCTTGTAGTCACACGCGGTCTGTCGGCGCTCGGCATCGCGACTGTCTTTCAACGGGACACCCTTTCAGGGTACCCATTCTCCTCTCTCTACCTGGCGATTGACGAGCACGAAATGGCCCATAGTCTTTCTCCACAATGCACGCCTCTAAAACTTGAATACGACTCCTGCTTCAACGCCTGGTTCGAAGGCTACCTCGAGCCCGCGGTTGCTGCATCCGCGTCACCCGCTCTGCGTGTAGAATACTCGCAACTGAAGGCAGCCGAGTTTCAAGAGAAATGCGGGAGAGTTTGGGAGAGTTACCGCGGGTGTGTGCAGGTACGTCGGTTTCCAGTGGCCTTTGTTTAAAAAGCCTGATCACAGTTACTTTTGTTTTTTTATTTATTTAGAAAGCGGTGAAGGACAAGGGGCTTGACACGCTGCTACAACAAGCCCGGGACGAGAACTCTCTTACAGAGCCCCCACCTCCCCCACGGTCCCCATCGGAAAGCTCTGCGTCGTCCTGATGTCAAACTCGGGCGCTGGCGCATCTAGAATTTTCATCTGTATCAGTAACGACCTGTAGCTTTATATTAAGTATGTCATATATTTTTCGTCCCATTGAACGAACACCACTGACCATGCATCCCAAGAACTCACAGTCCTGTGCATTTGTATCTTTAATCTATAATAATATACACCCCCCGCTCTGTTGGTCAACAACGTTGTATCCCATAATCAAACCGTGCCTCGTCCCTCTGGCTTCACACCGCAATCCCGGCTACCATCCCAGGCAATGTCCAGTTTGGTCCGCCCACAGCTCACCGTGGGCGTTATTCCGAGTTCGCCCTCACGAAGTGAAGATGGCGGATTAACGTACGCATGGAATGTACTTTTCAACACCACGGCTGGCTGGTGTTACGAAGAGGTACGCAAGAGGCTTCTTTTTCGCATTATATCGAAGCGCTTATCGTCGTTTCGGATCTCAGGCTCGTCGTTGTTGAGTTTTCCCGGGTGCACAAGCGTCTCGTTGGCTCATGCTCTGTCTATTTACAAGAAAATATATCCTTTGACCGCTGTTCAATCTCCGGAGGTGCACCTGGGAGAATGTGCTATATATACAGTTGGAAGCGTCGGTTCCAGCAACGATCGCCTCCAGGATAAGATGGTGATGCAGACAGCTATTTACCGCTGAATTGCTGTTTCTGTAGATCAGAGTTGTGATGTTACGCTCAATGTTACTTATATCATTTGGTCTGGTTGCATGTTGTGTAAACTTGTGGACGCGGATCAAACTTGAGTCCTTTTGTATGGAACAAATAGCGGGGCAAAAGTCAAAAACTGCGACAGGTGACAGAAATTCCTCCCATTGACACACACTTT
>JABCKH010000450.1:0-15162 GCA_018851285.1 Lyophyllum semitale | reverse complement strand
GCTATCATGCAAAAAAAAAAGGTTGAACGAACCAGAACGGAGGTTTGAACACTCCTGCCTCCACGAGCTTGTAGTCTGGGCCACCGGGCCCAGGCGTCTGCGATCTACCCAGCCCTGGCGTTTGAGATCGGGGCCTAGGTGTATTCCGACCAGGTCCCGGTGTATGGCGCCCATTGCTCGGAAGTGGCACCTCGTCGTCGTCATCGTCGGCTTGAGCCCCGCTTCCCCGTTCCCGACTCTCGATCACCATGCGGAAAACGCTATGACTCCGGCTACTCCGCTCATTCCAATCCGTGCACGCCGTCCTCCGGTTCCCCTCACCCTCAGCACCTCCTTCACGCTCTTCAAACTCGTCACCACCTCCTCCCGCAGCGGCGCGAGTATGATCTCGCTCCCGCCCCCGCCCTGGATCTGCACAGGGTTCTTTGAGGCGCTCGACGGCGGCGCAAGCAGGTCGTGAATGGACTCGTTATAGATCTCGAGATAAGAACAGCGCAGGAGATACTCGCGCTCGGGGGTCCGCCGGATGAAGGCGAACACGTCCTTCATCGCGCGGGGGATGATTCCCGGCTCCGTGTCGTCACGGTCGCCGCTGAGGGTGAAGGTTTTAATCGACTAAGACTTCTTCGGGGTCGACATTGCTGACATCCATTTCGCTGTTGGCAGGCATCAGCGATGGGCTTTCGGCGCCTTTACGATTTGGAGTTCCTGGCGTTCGGCGTATGTAGATCACGTTGAATAGACGCCTGACATCATCAAACATATACACACTTCGAAGACGTGGGGTCGAAACGCAGTGATTCTTTGGAACAACCTTATTATTCTGATTGATGTTGAAACAGAGTTTGAACGAACTTCACGCGTTTTTTCATGGCTCCAGGACGAGATTATAATTCCTGAGAGATACTATATAGGCTATACATACTCCTGTACACCTTGCACAATCATTGCAATATCGCGCGTGCCTTACAATGCCTTATCGAACCCGCCATACGAGATGAGTTCCTTATCTTGATCTGTCGATCACCCCAAGCCCCCTGTGACATTTCGCAGGGGTTCAGCGCTTTCTCACAGCTTCGGCCATGATGCATGAAACTTCAGCGCGTCTGTTTATTAACATAAAGCCGCAGGATCAGCCTGCACTCACTCATAACGTTTTTCTTCTCTCGGTGGTGGTCGGGTGGGGAATAGGAAGCCATGAGAGAATCGTTAACTCAGGTGTGTTGGGACTGTGGACATTGCGAGCCATCCCAAAGTCACGGCTAAGATACTTTCAGACTGCCGACCAATCCTTGGGCCTTAGGAGCGATATGGCCCGTCCGAACTCACCACAATCGTTTTCCGCTGCTCCCTGGCCCGAAGACGCCCGGAAGGAGCGCGACACAGAAGCAGAGATCTCGCCGAATATTGACATTAGTGCAGAGCTTGCAGGAATTGAATCGCAGCTCGTCAAGGCCTTCGCCAACACCGATGACTACAGAAGGTTGCTATCCTGTCGAGGGTCCGAGGCTCAGGCTTGCCTGGATACTATTGAGTTGGTAAGTGTCAGTGTCTATCAGATAGACCCTATTAACCCTTTATCCTCGAAGTTTTTGAGGACTCGCCAACTAACGGGCCGTTTTCGGCGAGATCTCATGATTGCTGCTCGGCGACTTTCGTCCAAAACCAACCTGTATCCGCGGCAGTTCCTTCTTCCAGCTAAAGAGGTAGAGAGACTTGGTGATCCTGTGGCCGGCGGAACCTATGCAGATATCTACGAAGGGAGGCTCAATGGGAGAAAGGTATGTCTCAAGATGATCAGGGTATTTACACAGCGGGACAAGGAGGCAGTCAACAAGGTTTATGCCCTCTAACTGTACGCAAGGAAATATCAAACTAAAGGCTGTCGATCAGGACGTTGCGCGGGAAGTTAATGTATGGGGACCTTTGACGCACCCAAATATACTACCGTTTCTGGGATTCACTTACCTTGGGAAGCGGCCAGTGCTTGTTTCTCCGTGGGCTCCTAGAGGAAGCTTGTTCGATTTCTTGGAATCAAAGCCTACCGACACGACTCGAGTTCTATTGGTCAGTCATATAATTATAATGTATCTTGATTATGGAAATTAACTATGTCTCCGTCCAGTGTTTGGATGTTGTGCGAGGTGTCGCCTACTTGCACGATAACGACATTGTTCATGGCGACTTGAAATCGGTGAGGTCCACATATACTGAGGGCCTAACACCAGCTCAACCCCTGCAGTATAACGTCATGATCGATAGCTCCTCCAGAGCTTATATTGGTGACTTCGGCATTTCAGGAGTCGACGATCCGGAGATCTTGCACTGGGCTTCCCAATCCAGAGCAGCTTCCACGGGAGGTACTGTCAGGTGGCAGGCGCCTGAGCTCCTTATGACCACGTCAAGCGTCAGTGGGGACATCTCGGAGTACGCGGGACCTTATAACACCAAAGCTACCGATGTCTATGCAGTGTCTTGCGTGTTTTACGAGGTGAGTGTCTGGCCCGCTATGTTAAAATCACCGGGAGCTGACGAGAAGAACCCAAGATATTCACAGGATGTCTGCCGTTCTTCGACACCTGCGTTAACCGAGACGTCCAGCGCATGGTCAAGGCTGGAGTACGGCCAACACGCGTGGAGGTTGATCTGGGCCCTCATGAATGACTGCTGGGCGCAGGATCCATCCGCTCGCCCGAGTATCAACCAGGCGCTATCGCGGCTCGCTGCTGTGCAGCCGGAGGACAGCAGGCTACCAGGAGAATGGACCACGCGGCTCTGATATTTCCCCCACGTAGAAGATCTTGAGGCGATTATCTTGAGAAAGCCCTTGGACTCTGTGCGTATCTTTCACTAGACTAAGATGCATGATTATTTATTGATCATCTATCTATAGGTGCACTCGGGTTGCTGGGTACGTTATCCGTGCTCGTCCGACTTCCTCTACTCCGAGTCTCGTCTTGACGAACGTTATCTCCTGGAGTCATCTATGGGTATTATCCCTTTGAACTCCTCTTAGCACCCGGACATCACGTGAACTGACATCCTGATCCTGCTCCTTCTGCTCCTCCTCGTTCTCCTCCTCCTCACGTACCTTATGACTAATAACGCTGGTAGGGCCGGCAAGCGGTAAAGCCCGCTACATGTCAGTGGTCGTTACTACCTACGTACAAATTCCCGCCACTTTAATAGTAGTCTGGTGACTGGTCGCCATTTATTTCCCCCCCTTCACGCATTACTTATAGAATATGGTGTAAATATTGGCTTCGAGGGAGCTGAGTACGAACAAGCGAGCTCCAACATGAAGTCCGCCTTCGAGTTCCCGGATTCCATTGATGCCACCATCGCTGCCAACGTAGCCGCTGGTCGCGCACACGGCCGGGCCCATAAAAGTTGGCATGGCACCTGGCGTGCGTGGCGTGTACAGGCATGCATGAAAAGAGTGTTACCGTGCCACGCCAGGTCTTTTAGCGTGCGTAATGGTACAATTACTTAGCGTCATCAACGATTTTATTTTATTTCACAGCACTGAGCAAATGTATCGTATACCCACTACGGACGGCCACTCGCCGGTCTCCCCGATATTAAACATCTCCAGAGATCGCTCAGCACTGTCTGCATGACGGGGGTGTGTTTTCTTGTTGTAAAACACTATCCTTCGATGCTGATTTTATATCTCGCACGGGAGGAGCCTTCATGCTCCTCGTTGGCCAGATGGTGATACACGCAAGTCACGAATGATGGTTTTAATAATCGTGACGGACGGGATTTGGGTGCTGGAAGGGGTTTTCTGTCGAGGGCAAGTTGACTAGCTTCTGATAGCTTTCCCAGATCGTCGAAAACATACCAAATTTGGGGATGTATTAAGGAAGGTCGTTGCTTACACGCTGTACTTTGCATATCCTTGGATTCATTGAGCTCATTCAGGACATCACTCGAGCCTAATCATTTATGGTCTCGAACCGACTGTGGCATAGTAAAGTGTACGAAGGTTACAAGAAACAATTGGTGGCAATTCAAGGCTTCCGGACCGTCTAAGCGTCCGTGAAGCCAAAGCGTCTGTGAAGTATAATCAGACACCGACGTTCTCGAAATACTCGTTCTTTTGCTCACCTCTAAGGACAAGTATACTTGGCTTCTGCCGCAGCGGCCTCCTTAGTGAGAGTTGAAGTAACAAGAGTCGGGTCCGCGAACTCAGCGGTGCTCTGGATCAAGTCGCCTACGAAGTGAAGGCCCACTGATACTCGTTCTTCCACGGGAACCCATGCGTAGTTTCGCCATCGGTAGTGGTCTGAGAATATCCGTCATTAATTTAATTAGATTGAAAAGTCGAAGAGGTCAGCGAAACTCACCCAGAATGAAAGAGCATCTGCGGATTCGATGATGTCCGCAGTTGCGGGCAGGATGTGCTGTAAATACCTCATGAGGGGATCGCGAGAGTGAAATACATGACATGAGCGTACGTTGAAGTTTTTGATGGGTAAAACTTTCAAGTTTGCGAGAACCTCGGTCTTGTTGCGGGGTAGGTAGTAGCCTAGTGAAGCAGGTCGAACGATGCTGGTGTAGTTGTCTGCAGTCAGTGCAGACGCTTAGCGTAGTCTTTCACGTTCAAGGCAGCGAGCCACCCTAGAGCAGCCATAGTATGGTTGGAGATAGCGACCATGTTTAAAGTTCTTCGGTGTGGTGAGGAAGGCGAATTGGGGAATGAAGGATAATATCTAGTACATGCCCGTTTTATAATGCACTCTACGCTTGAAAAGAAGAAATTGTCGGCGTGTGCGTTTCCGCCTCTCAGTATAGCATCGAATACCTGGTGTACTTACCTGGTTTTTTTAATCCAGGGAAGCTCCAAGGAAACTCGGTTCAAGAATCGCCACACATGGGTATTCTGTTGGCAAAGCACAGTTTTATACCAGAGTGCGGATAGAGGAGGATGAAATGCTTACGAGGCTCAAGCATTTCCTGCCTCTCGATAGTCATTTGGATCAGCATATATGCCATGGCGATGTCGTCCAGGCGCAATAGGAATCTTAAACGATCTAGCGGGTCCCAGAAGGAACACTCGAAGCGACGTTCAATGGTTGGAATGTGACCAACAGGTTATGATTATTGTGAGAGAAGACGCGCAGAATACGAACATGGATACGCGCTCCCGAGAGACGAATGTCCGCTGGGCTACATCATTTTGCGCCCTACAAATTCTTATAATTCGTAGGCGAGCGAGGTGCATGACAACACAATTTACAAGGGTACCAAGAGGTCAACGAAAAAGGACCTGGGGTCAACCCGGGGTCGAACCTTTCGGCTTCCGAGACCTGAAAGTTCAGCCCTCCACATGGATGATGGTAGGAGCAGATTGTGGTGCGGACGAACGGGTAAACGCCGCATGATGAGACAACATATGTATGCATTGTATAATATCGTTGGTGCAAAATTCCTACAAGTTGTTGGGAGTGCGCGGGCATGGGAGAGTTTGCGAAGAGGGTTGGCGACGGCAAGTTGGACGGCAGGCGAAAGACGGATAATCGAGGTGATTGCGTGAGGCGCCGCGCCGGGCGAGGTTGCGAGGACTATGTATCCATCATCACATCCATCGCCGACCAATCCCGGCCTCGCAAGAGCACAATTTCTCCTCCATTCTATCGTCCCCAGCTCTCGGAGTCGAAAATATTGCGTGGGCAGGCCTGCGCCTTGCTCGTGAAGGATGACGATGCGAAGTCATGAGCATTTCGATCTGCATATGTACGAGAGCAGGGTGGGTAGCTTGTGTTTAGCAGAGCATGTTCGACGCATATACGCAGGTCCGGAATGCACGATGCACGAGCGGTGAGGGGCTCGCCAGTCAATGACTGTACGTTTGAGCAAGGGGATCGGACGGTCGTTACGATATCTCTGCAGTATTCTTGCTAAGAATCCTGGGGGGAAGCTGCGGATAGGGCGTGAATGTATGAAATGGTGCGAAAGGTCCGGGCGTAGGGCCAACGTATGGGTGAGCTGACTAGCACGATGGCACACTGATGGAACAGCGTTGTCACAGATAGTCCTGCGTTATCAGGAAGTGCTAGAATGAGTACACTCGCTTTTCAGCACTCCCGGAGATGCCAAGCAATCACACCCTCAAGGAACGTCCATGTTGTTCACCTCCCTCAACTCCAAGTTGATCGCATTGCATCCATAGGTATACCACTTCGTACTCCCGTATAGTAATGCCTTGGAATCCTGATGTCCAAGAACCCCTTAGCGTTAGCGAAGGTGGGGTATAAGGCGGTGATGATGCGCCAACGAATGCGTGCCAACGAGATGGGAGACAAAGCCTATAAAACCCAAGAATCAGTGATCGTTGCTCGGTCCTCCGTACGACATTTCGCAGCTCACCATGCTTGTCCACACGTCGCTCGAAGACATTCGGGCCGGAGAAGGTCTCCCGTTCAATACAAAAGTCGAACAATGCAACTAGGATTCCCGGAGCGAATAGTGCTAAGGAAGATCGGTAGACGTGGGTTCGTGTCTTCATGCGGACGGCGACATCGGAAGCGAGATTTCGAGCTGGCGGAGGGGGTTCGACGAGACTGGACTTCAGCTCTCGGATTTTGATATCGCCCACTCGAACATCCAAGATACGGCTCTAGCCATGGTCCCTATCTCGACGCGCAGTTGTGGTCCCAGTGTATGGGCGGGTCCTGCCATATACTGCCCTCGAGTAATCCAGCTATGGTGTAGGGTTAAGCAGGTTCTCAGTGGACAGCAGGGAGCGATGGAATGCTGGGATCGTGGGTAATCAATTGCCCTTGCCTACAGTTCGGTGGAGATGGTGGGGAGCCGCTGAGGTGGTAGATCAGTATGAGGTAAAGAGATGATAATGAGCGAGAGAATTCACAGAAAGGAAGGCTGGCTGATCGAGTCGACTGAATCAGAAAGACGCCAAAACGGCATATATGGCGACAGAGCAGAAGGCCATGGGATTGCCGTCCATTGTACGAGTTTGACACATGGCTAGTAGTGGCGCCGGTACCTGGTCGATTGCATCCACCTCATCGCCCTTCCCCATCCTTGGCGCATTAGCAAACTCGTGCTGGGCTTGAACATTGACTGAATATTGCTTTCAGCGACACCAAATGCCTTTGTGCTTTCGGCGCTGAAGATGAAAGTGGATATGTCATTGTCTTGCGAGATGAGTGAGACGGGCTCGTTTTGCTGTTGCGGGGAACGGGTGGGATGTATGGGGTTGATATGAGAATTCGATGGCTGTGGACTAGTAGAGGGTCGAAGAACTAGGCCAATGTTTACCACAAGCGCATACATATGCATTTCGAAGCAATGCTGCACGGCATGCCATTACTTGAGGGGATGGGAACGTCGTTGGTTGCAGAGCTGATAAATGGGAGTGTGGTTCAACGTCGGAATGTCACACCCAGGTCAGTCCAAACAGTGGCCTGGCGACGTATCGGAACGGAGCGTCGGCAGCTGGGGTAGCAATGAAGGACAACGTGCAGGGCACCCAAGGACTGAAATTATGAATTGGTCAACGAGTACTTCAGAAAGTAGGGCATACGCACAGAAGAGTCATCAACGCGTACTACTTCTAACACCCAGCACGAAAGTCCATCCCATTGCTCGCAGACGACTGGCATCAGGGAGCTATCCGAGTCGAGAGGGGAGAGGAAGCCATTTCAGTGGACTGGAGTTTGCGGCGGTCATCAGCATCAAAGACCACGCATTTTAGACTGGAGCTTGATGAGGACGTGTAACGAGGGCATTATCGATCGTCTGAGCGCTGAACGTTGCTGAACGTTGGACACGTTTGAAGCGGAGAACAATACGTTTGTGACCACCCCGAGCTTTTCGAACGAGCCGAGGTCGTTGTACCATTCTCAGTGTAATGTTCACTTGAAGGCAGAGGAATTAAGGTGTAAGGACACAGCAGCGTAACAATCGGATGCATGCCGCTCGTCGACGTCCTTGTACTTGGCGCCGCCCACCGAAGATAAGACCAACGAGGATCCAGCTAAGCGAGATGTTCCGGTGTGCTCACTAAAGAAGGTAAATATGATGAGCTGGCGCATATGATCGATCAGGAAGAGAAGAAACATACCGATTGTAGCCGCAGCAGCAGTTGAGAGCAAAGGCTTGGGACAAGAATGGACGCAAGGTCCCTGGACGAAAACGGGCGAACCAACATTCGACAGGCAGTAGAGCGGCGACGAGCCCGACTGGGGTGGGCGCCATGAGAAGCAGCGGAGATACTTGCGGGTATGATGTGACGGGAGCCTCGCAAACCGGCTGTGCCAAGGTGAGTCCGAGTCGTGAACCTCGGGATACGCTCCCAAGATTGCATATACATCTGCTCTATCGTCTCTAGGGTCTGAAGTTCAAGCTCTTCCATGAAATAACTCATCCCCAGCTCGGGGGTACCGCAACGTCGCCGAATTCTTTGTGAAATTGAGACTGCAAGGACGTGCATGTTATCCTTTGGTAGGCCCGATATTGGTGGGGCTCGCCTTAAGTGGTAGGCAAGGCCGATCGCTATACAATTCCAAAGCTCCCGACCGGGCGGAATGCAAATCGTATCGAAGGAGGTGCAAATTGTTCGATGGCACGGAGGCTCGGTGAAGATGCACTGATGAAAAAAGCGGACTGCGAGATGCAGATGCTGCGACTAGGCGAGCATGGTGGAGGTTCGAGGGCTCCTGTATACAGAAGGGATGGTAGCGTGGGAGGCGCACGGATGACGAAGGAGTTACAGTGCGGGGGTCGATTCGACTCGCTGAAAAAACACAGTTTTGCGTGCCTTGATGACATTCCAATCCCTCCCCATGATCCCAATCTGCCAATGATGATACTGCAGGGTCTGAATATCTGCATGATGGCAAGTTGTACGGTGTGGACTCGTAGGATTGGACGTTGTCTTGGTGTCGATTAGAAGGGCAGAAGGGCGCGAGGTGACAGGATGGTTTTCAAACGACCATGTGGGCTCAACTCGGCGCTTTGAGGCCCGTGGCTGGTGCGGCGCGATGAGGTCGTAAGTCTCAGAGGTGAACACGAGTGAATATTTGAAGAGGACCGCTCCATGATGTGTGTGGAAAGCCGTTGGGTTGCGGCGCTATGAGCACAAGCAAACCGAGGTATCGATAGGGACGTAGGGCAAGAATTACAGGCGGAAATTCACGCGGAAGGGTTTTAGAATAGCTATGAAGAAGAGGTCGGAGAAGGCGAGAACGTGGGCAGCCTGGTAGCACTACTGCGTCCGAATCAGCGGCAAGTAATACGACGGGATCTCGAAACGAAAGACGCACAAAAATTCAACGTAGTCTGTAACTTCCTCTCAGATCACATCGGGTGTGATGTGAAGGGTCTGGTGTTGACGTTCGAAGGCTTGGAAAAAGAGACGCAACACGGTGACGGTGGTGCCGGTTTTGGCCGCAGTGAAAGAGTGAGTGTGTTTGTCGGTATTGTGATCCCTTCATCGACAACTCATTCGCAACTACCATACTCGAAATAGCGATGGAAACAACTACTGACTCGTACGCCCCCAATCCTTCGCCATTCAACGAGAGACACTAACGGAGTATGCTTATAGGACAAAACTCAAGATCACAGGTAACGATCTTGGAAGATTGCATTAGCGCCTCGGCGGCTAATCTACATCGCGGTATCTAGTACTTAATACCGCCAATTTTCCAAAGGTGGGGCTGAGCACGCCATACTGCTGTGTTTCTGTAACCGTAGGATCGCACACGGAGGCAACAAAGAAAGTCAAGGGTTCTGATCCTGCGTGGAACGAGGATCTTGCTATGTACGTCGATCTCTCTATGTCAGAGGTTGTGTGGGATTAATTTATCTTAATCCCAGCGATGCGAAACTAGGAGAACAGGTTTTGTTACAGATCTTCCATGGGACCTCGTCGAAACGGCTCATCGCAAGCGCGACCATGTCCATCAAGGCAGAGCATCTCCAGGCTCGAGACACAGCGATCGGTGCGTGGTACTGGCTGGGTGCGAGGTCTATCCTGATTATTTATACTTCTAGATGCATCTCTGGGACTTGAATTATCTGTGACGTCTTTGGTGCCTAGGGGCCGTGCTATTCTCGCTCTTTCATTTTCGGCACTTCCGTTGCCACGTTCAGAGGTAGTTGGTACTGCTACTAGCACTGACCCCATGAACAGCGAGCTTGAGACTCTTAACGCCATGGCTTTTGTGGAGTCGAGCGCTCAAGCATTGCCAAGCAAGACTTATTCTGAAGTTCTTGGTTATCTTCAGAGATTTGTAGAACTTGGCAGTGCTATCGCAGATGTGGGTATTGATATGGTATTGTGCAAGGTGTATATATATGAAGTTGTCATAATAGGTTCACCCATATGGAAAGACTGTATGGGTGCTACTCACCGTTGGTCAAAAGGTGAGTTCAATGTTAGGTATAGGTTCTCTTTTCAATTGTTCTTAGATTTTACAAGCGCAGTATGACCGTGATGCCAAAGCCCGGGACCTATGGGCATGCATCCTTGATACAATTGATTTTATGAACCATGCTGAGCCTCTCAAGGTAATCCTACACCTCTCTAAGACCACACAGGCCATCATGGAGCAGTTATGTGAATGTATCATATTTCTGACTGAATATGGAAAGAAGGGCATGACTGGTGGGCTAGTCATTGTGCTCTCAAAGATAATTCAACCTTACTCTGCTTCTAGAAAATGTTGTGCAAGCTCTCTTTCCAGCAAAGGCTGATGCTACTCTCCAGGGTTTTGCTGATGCCTTCATCCAGCTGAAGGTCCAGTTTGACCAAAGGGTGAATGTAGACCAATGGAAAATCATTCAAGCCACAGGAGAGAAAGTCACAATGCTGTCTGCTCAAATTGACAATCTCTTGAGACAAAGTAAGCCTTGCAGATATAAAATCATTTTTAGTGATTGTATATATAAATATCTACATAAGTAGGTCAAGACCAACAACTGAGAAACCTGCCTGGTGCTGAGTTTGGTGGTATGCAGTGGGGCTCAACATGCCTTGCTGGTACTCGCACCAAGCTTTTAGATGAGATTCTTGCTTGGGTTCTGTCTGATTCTGGTGCTTCTCTGCTCTGGCTATCAGGTGCTGCTGGGACTGGAAAGTCTAGTGTTGCAACCAGCATTGCTGAGCAATTTGAGTCTAAAAAGTTGCTCGGGGCTTTTTTCAGATTTCGCAGAGATACTGCAGGAGATGATACTCCATGTCATCTATTTGGTAGCATTGCTTGCCAGCTAGCATTCTTTAGTGAGGATATATGTAAACATGTTTTGGCAGTTCTAGCCAAAGGGCCAGTTGATCCTACTATGCTGCAGCAGCAGGCTAGACATCTGATAGTGCAGCCTCTTCAGAGCACTCAGCTTTGTCATCCTGTGGTTATCATCATTGATGCCCTTGATGAGAGTGCACAAGATCTTGGCAAGAATGGCAAGCCAGGTTGTGAAGCATTAGTTCAAGCTATTGTGAAGGAGTTCTCGGCTCTCCCTGCCATGGTCAAAGTCCTGGTAATGTCTAGAAGAGAAGGCAGTATTGCCAGGCTATTTCCACTGTGCCAATCTCTGCAGCACATACAGCTGACTAGTGTTGATGATACGCAGCATGACATTGCTAAGTATATCACAGACAGATGTGACAAAATTCGGAATGTGCCTGAGCTCCTTGTGGCTGGGTTAAATGTAAATGAGGAAGTCTCCTGTTATCTGATCAATCCCGCTGGTTCCATGCCCGCCGACAGACCAGAGTTTTATGCACAGCTGCAAGAGAGTTATGAGCTTCTAGATTACAGGTGTGGTGGGACATCACAAGCATTCCAGAGTCAGGACTAAATCACTTTCAGGCTGCAAATGAAGACTTTTGAAGGAAACATGAGCACATCCCAGTCACCTGATTCCAACCAATCCTTGGGAGAGAATGAGTGTTTGAACATTGCTTGTCTGCACTCGCTACAATTGTTTCCTGCTGCTGCCTGGCCCAAAGACACCCCAAAGGAGCACAATGCAGAAGCAGAGATTAACATTGTTGCAAGGCTTGCAGGAATTAGCTCACGGCTTGCCATGGCCTTCACCAACACTGATGAGTACAAAAACTTGCTATCCTGTCAAGGGTCCGAGGCTCAGGCCCTCATGGACACTTTTCATTCGGTAAGTGTCAGTGTCTATCAGATTGACCCTCTTAACCCATTATCCTCAAAGGTTTTGAGGAATTGCCAACCAACAGGCCTTTTTCGGCAAAATCTCATTGTTGCCCTTCAGAGACTCTCATCCAAAACCAACTTGTATCCACAGCAGTTTCTTCTCAGAGGAGTGGAGAGCCTCAATCAAGATCCTGTGGCTGGTGGAGTCCATGCAGATATCTACAAAGGAAATTTCCAGGGGAGAATTGTATGTCTCAAGGTGATCAGGGTATTTTCACAGCGGAATCAGGAGGTACTTTTCAAGGTTTGTGCCCTTCATCAGTAACTGAATGCAAGGAAATATTTAAACAAACTTTTGTGCAGGCAGTTGCTCGGGAAGCTATATTATGGGGACAGTTAACACACCTAAATATCCTGCCACTTTTTGGATTAACTCGCTTTAGCCAACGGCCTGCACTTGTCTTGCCATGGCCTTCCAATGGAAATATCCTGAATTTTCTAGAATCAAATCCAACTGCCACGACTCGGGTTCTCTTGGTCAGATGATATCATAATAATGTTATCTTGACTATGAAACTGACTATGTCTCTCCACAGTGTTCAGATGTTGTAGGAGGTGTTGCCTACTTGCATGATAACAACATTGTTCATGGTCATCTGAACTCGGTGAGGTCCACATATACTAAGGACTGAACACCAGCTTAACCTGTTGGATCTGCAGTTCAGTGTCATGATTGATAGCTCATCCAGAGCTTATGTTGGTGACTTTGGCATTTCGGGAGTCGATGATCCAGAGATCTTGCACTGGGCTGCACAATCCAGAGCTGCTTCCATAGGAGGTGCTGTCAGATGGCAGGCACCTGAGCTCCTTGTGGCTGGGCTAAGCCTAGATGAGGATGTCTCCGAGGAGGAGTGTGCGGGACCTTATAACACCAAAGCTACAGATGTCTATGCGGTGTCTTGTGTGTTTTATGAGGTGAGTGTCTAGCCAGCCATGTTAAAATCACTGGGAGCTGACAAGAGAGACCAAAGATACTGACAGGACATCTACCATTTTTTGAACACAAGCGTGACTCAACCGTCAGGCGCATGGCCATGGCTAACATACGGCCAACACGAGTGGAGGAAGCATTGATGTGGGGTCTCACAGACTACATATGGGCACTCATGAGCGACTGCTGGGCACAGGAGCCATCCAATCGCCCAAGTATCAAACAGGCCTTATCACGGCTCTATACTGTGCAGCCGGTGGACAACAGGCCACCAGGAGAATGGTCACGTGGACTGGAGATGCAGGATCAAGGACTGCACGGCTCTGATATATTTCTTATGTTAGAAGATCTTGAGCTGATTGTTTCGAGGAAGCCTCTGAACTAGGACACTAAGATGTATGTATCTTGTTTATTTATTAATCTGTCCATCCATTGATAGATGTTTTTGGGTTTAACAAGGTATAGGATGGGCTGCCAGGCAATTTGTCATTACTGTGTTTGCTATTTATTGATATCATCAGTGGCAGTAGCAATATCCTGACAGAACACTGATTAACTTAAAAGGCCATTTGAGGTAAGGATGCAGTTGATTCCTCCACTGCTGCTTCTAGTTCTCCTAGACACTGTTGTTCTCAGCAACACCTCAACAGGTGCAGGAAAAAGGGGGCATAGGGGCCCCCATAATTGTATTCAGTAGTTAGGACCGACATGGGCTTCGCCCAGAGGTCAATAAACAAATGGATGCAAAAAAACACCTCACACATACTCCATGATAGCTTCAGGCCACCCTCACTGATCCCACACATTCTCATGCAGTGCACCCTTGATCACTACCAGCCTTGTCATTAGTGTTCCGAGGTCCGGTCCGGTCTCGGCTTTTCGCACTTTTGAGAATGGACTGAGACTGAGACCAGTCTGCAAACTCAAGATTTAAGATGAACCGTGGACTGGACCGGCACAGACCAGTCTCAGTCGGTTCGGTCGCAGTCTTACAACCAGTCTAAACCAGTCTTGACTGAGACTGGTCACGAAACTGGTCTCAACCAGTCTGAACTGTGCAAGAAGACAATAAATGAATAAATGACTATATTATACTAAAGGAAAGCAACCACAAGGGAAGCTGGAGTCAGGATTATAAGATGTTGATGGTCTTAAATACTATTCCACCGTGCACAGACCATTTGTGCATGTTTGCCATTCCCGCAAGCTTTGAATTACTGACAATTTTCAGCATTTTAGGCTATGTCGGTGCATTGTTCAATCCCTGTAGCTGGACAATGATAGTTTGACTGTAATATGACATATCTAAGACCTATTCTATATTTAACAAACCTCTCCCCCATCGTAACATACTCAGAACAGATGGATGCCACAAAACCATTCCAGATGACACAGAATTAGAGTGGAAAATGTCACATGATCATGCGCATTCTAAATTTGGAACACGCGACTTGGGAAGCTATCATGATTGTACTGTGCGAGGGCAACCACATTATTTTAACTCAAATGGAGCAGATAGAAAGTTGCTAAATATATACTATTTCACCTCCCAACATGCATTTTAACATTATTTGCCTAGATGGGCACACAGGAAGTGCTCGAGAATCCCTAAGTGTACAATTTTCACTATTTCACCTCCTGTAAGAGAAGGATGTGGAAGATAAATATTCTGAGGCCTAACATGTACTCCAATACATTGCCCCTACCCACTGGTACCATCACTTTGAGCTACAGGGAGATGTGGAAAGAGTGTTGCTTGAAATACGTGAGATACAGTTACATTTGATGGCTTGAAACCCATTTTACTTATGCTCTAAGACATTGATACATCCTTCCAAATGCCCTACGTAGGTAGCCCTCCAATTTTATTTCACAGTTCTAACCTAATATAATTTCTTTATATGCTCTAAGTGTCCGATTACTTCTCCCCACTCTAGATCCTTTTCAATTCACGGAATACTACTGAATGGGGGGTATTTCTGCACTGAAAACCATTAACCTATCAATAACATTGTCATTTCTTAATATTACAAT
>JABCKH010000449.1:2967-13623 GCA_018851285.1 Lyophyllum semitale | reverse complement strand
TGAGGTTCAGTATCCCATCCGCTGCCACCAGCATTCCAACCCGTTCCTGTCTTATCGTCTCCCCATCCATTATCTTTACTCTGAACACCGCCCCATCCAATATCCCCCCATCCTGAAGTCTTTTCACCGGACCCTGAACCCCAGCCATTGGACCCGGTTGCGTCTGCAGTGTTAGTGTCCCCAGAACCCCATCCATTTCCACTTCCACTTCCCTTAGCTGATCCCCATACGTCGTCATCTCCTTTACCTCCCGCACCAACTGGACTACCCCAGCCGAAGTTGGCCAATACAGGGACAGTTTTAGTAGAGGAGGTGGACGGCTGGGTTTGTGTGCTCTGTTTTGGAATGCCCCAACTCGAGGTATCCCATGCGATTTTCGTGGATGATGAGGCCTGCTTCGAAGAGGTTCCAGTAGATCCCCAGCCAGAAGGGGCTCTTGTTGGGCTGGTGGTGGAGGGAGAGGCTGGGCCGTCCCATGAGCCAGAGCCCATGCGACCGCCCCGGCCCCTAGACCCTCCTCTTCCTCTAATGCTGCTATGATCCTGAGAAGTGAAGTTTTTAGGGTTGGAAAGGAAAGGAGTGAAACAGATTGAGCCTACATATGCGCGCGCCGTTGCCCATGCGGGTTGGTCAGGATGGGTAAACCTACAAGAGCTACCTAATGAACAACGTTGCCTAACACTTCCATCGTCGTTGAAATTCTGTAGAGAAGTTAATGAATAGGCCAGGCTGGTTTACATGGACTTCACCCGACAACGAGTTGGCATAAGTGGAGGCAATAGTGGCAAAGACGAGGAGCACGAGGTCTCGATGTGGACTTATGCAAGGAGGGGCGTTGCTAAAAATAACTAATTTACAGTATGCTAATAGCCTATAGAACTTGTACAACGATAATTAGTCTCCAATCCTCTGAATATATACCTTCCATATCAGCCCCCCACTCTCCCCAATTTCGAGTACACTCGACCCCACCGCTGGATTAACGACCCACTTCCCAGTCTCATCCTCCTGCTCCTGGACAACCGACCCATTTAACTTCACCTGGATCGGTCCAATTTTCTGCTTCTTCTTCGCCGTCACTGTTTTGGCTTTCACTGCCGTCTTGGTCATTGCCTTTGAACGCACTCTCGCTTTCCCTTTTCCCCTCTTCCGTCCGTTCTTCACAGGGGCATCTACCTCTATTTCCTCCTCCTCCTCTTCCTGCTTCAGTTCTACTCCGTCTTCCTCCTCTCCACCACTGCTTTCCTCCTCCTCCTCGTCACCCATAAATATGACTTGGCTTACATGCATCTCCGTTTCACCGGGGATGAGCCTCATTGCCCAACATTTAACCCCATCTCTTTGGTCAAGATTAAGGGTGCGGGCCCGGGGGTGAATTGTCAACGAAACTGACTTTAGTTGGTGGCTAGGGTGGAGTGGAGGTGCCGGCGAGCTGGAGGCTGATTGAAATTGCGCAGAGGGGATCGTCGGGAGATTCGAAGTGGAAGTAGATGCTGTCGGTGCGGGAGTTGACGTAATGTATGATGCTTTGGGGTAGTGCGATAATGTGGCATTCATGTAGGATATGGGCTGAGGTGCGCCCATGGGAGGTGGTTGTGTAGGTTGCATCGTGGGTATGGGAGTAGGGGCAGGAGGTGGCGTTGCTGTTGCAGGGAGGGATGTAGCAGGCGGGATAGGCGTTGAGGCTGGTGCCTTTGCTTGTTTAGTAGCAGGGATACGAAGGGTTTGGGAAAACGATGCAGAAGGTTCAGCTGCTGGCATTGCGGACGATGAAGTGGACTGCTGAGCTGCCTGAGGCTTGATCTTGATCTTCGGTTTTGCCGCATATTCTGGAAGTGAGTATGGCGTAGGTAGATCAGATACTAGGACACGGAAATGATCCTAGATGGCATTTTAGACGGTGACGTTGGCATTGAAGAATATGATACACACGCGAAGCGTCTTCGCATCCTCCCAAATTCCAGTGTGCTCCTGGTTGAACGTCATGGCATTGGCAAAGACAAGCTCGACATCAGTAGCAAATTCACTAGAATTGTGATATTCCTTGCGTTTGATATGTTTCTAATAAAATTGGTTTAGCAATGCAAACCCTGATAGAATAAGGGAAAGAACTCACGAAGATGTTCTCAAGGGACTGCGGTCGCTTGATCTCTTTATAGTACATGGGCCAGTCTTTCTTGGAAGGCAGCTCCATGAACTCTGCGGAGAGAACACGCCCCCTGCAAGAAAGATTTCAAAACGGTGAGTAGTAGTACGAGAAAGGACTCACGAATCATCCGTTTTATCGACCAACTTCTGTAGCCTGGACTTGATAAGCCGGTTCAGATTTGGTGCCTTGGTCTTGCTCCTCCCGTCGCCATGTGCGTTTTCCCCGTCTTCGTCAGGAGGGATCAACTTGTTGTAGGTCTTGTTAACAAGTTTCTGGGATGCATACATTAAAAATCGAAGGGAAGGGTGAAGGTGAAAATATCCCTATTTCGAGACCAAACTCACCAAAAGATCTTTTGCATCCCTCCAGATATCGCTCTCCTTGATATTATACTGCTTTGCATTGTTGAAGCAGAGTTCAAAGTCCTGTCTAACTGCCTCGAGAGTCGCGTAGCCACCATTGTCGAGCTGTTTCTTGATGTCATCAAGCGCGATAGGTCGTTGGATGAGCTGATAATAGTCGGGATATAGCCGTTTTGAGGGTTGACGTAGGAAGTCCAAAGACAGTGTTCTACCCCTTGTGTAGGAGAGAGAAATATCAGAATTGATGCTGCATGCAACCAGAAGCCAACACAAAAACAATTGAATAAGGCATGACTAGGACTTCTACGCACTCTTTGTTGACTGCATCCTTCACGGTTTGCCACAATTTGAGACCCAACTCCTTGACGTCTTCTTTCTTCGCACCATTACTATCGCCAACGTCTGCCACTCCAGGATTTACTGGGTCTGAATGTGTTATATCGACATCGGAGGAGTTGCCAGCTGTTTCTCTACGCCGTTTGGTCCGCGGCCCCTCTATTTCGCTTGCACCATTCAACTGTCCGAGTTCCCGCTTCGACATGCTCGCGTCTTAATGAAGGTCGATGTTATGCGTCCAGAGGGCAAGGCTTGAAAAATGTGGGGCCAGCCAGGAAATTGTGAGGATATCCGCAATTTATCGGGGGCTTGGAGGATATGATGAACTCTCCAGTCACGTGGCCTCAACGCGCCTGAACGCGTCAACACATTGAAAATTCAATTCAACGGTTCCATGACACATTGTTACATGAAAGTTCTACGTATCTGAGTATTCTTGAGCTACAATAGTGTCCGATAAGCATCTAATCTTCTACTTGAACTTTCGCTACACGGAGTGACCGCATCTGACGCTTCGCTGCGCGAGAGTGATTATTTAAGCCGCCTCCAAAGGCCCACGAAGCGTCAAGACACTTTTCCTGCTTCGCGATTGTGGAGTACTTTTGGAGTAGACTCGCTCCTCCAGGCTGTCGGTCACCTGTGAGTGAGTTCAACGAGCCATCAGAGACAGTTCGTGACCATACATGTTCCGCCAGGTACTTGGTGGCGTCGACCGCGAATCCGTCGATCTGGATGACGCATTTTCCTGGGCTGGCGTTTATATAGTCGCTCAGTTGAGTCGTACTCCAGATAGCACCTGCCCATGGTCCCGCATCGATTTCCGATAAAGACGCTCCATGCTGGGATTTGAGGCGCATATAATTTGCAGCTTCGGCGAGATCTTTTTCTTTGGCACGGCGTAAGCGAGTCACGAGCCCCAGCTGATGAAGGATCAGAATAATCCATTTCGACGGGTCCCAATCGGTCAGAGACGGCCCCGAACGAAAATCGTGAGGAAAAGTATGCTGGCGCCGCTGTCAGATAGCTAAATTGTTTGTTCGATCATGGTGACTGACATGCTGTAATCAGTGTGGTCAGTTTGAACCGAGAATGCGAGTTGAGTAAGTGAAGCCTCACAAAGTTGTGATTGCCTTCGCCACCGGTCAACAGAGCAAGGAGCTGGGAGAGAAGAAATGAATTTAAGGTTATGTCTTAAGGTTTTAGAAGAATAGTTCATCTCACAAGACTTCCTCTGGAGGTATCCTCGTCCGAATAAGGTTGGAGACCATCCCAATGAGCAAGACTTGAACATAATGTCAGCTCATCTGGTATAATTGGCTAATAAAAACCACCAACGAATTAACGAGAAAGGTGCAGTGCCAGACTGGACATGGAATCAAGAGAGAGGTCCGTACTGGAACACAAGAAAAACTTACTGGCAAGTTTGGAAACCAGTCCACCCCAGATGAAACCTCCAGCTACGTCGCCCCATATGCACGCTAAAGCGGCGGGAATGATGAAACCGAAAAGAACTGCAAGAGGTACTGTGGTTACGTGAATTCATATCTGCACGCGTACATATACCTTGGTATGCTACATACCATAAAATCTATGCTGGAACCTGACGACTGGATATTCATCAGTCATCGTGATATGCTCTTTGAGAGAAATCGACGCACCAGAGTCGCTGAGAAGATCGTCACGATCAACGAGTTCCAGCCGTTCATACTTGGGTTTGAAAAAAATCCAGCCGATATGGGAGTAGAATAGACCTCGCGTGGCCGCATAGCTACAAGAAAACCACATAAAAGTCAAGGGGATCGCAAAGCCGATTCCTGTAGAGCTTACGGGTCATGCAGCGGGTTATCTGTAAATCTCTGCAAAAACGTCATATTCGAGCTTCAGCCACTAAATTCAAGGACTTGCATGATGGAGACGATGCCTAAGACACCTGTGCGTAAATCAGACTGATTGTATGCGTCTAATCAGGGCCTCACGTACCACCACTGGAGATGAAACGCGTCAGATTCGTCAGGAATATCGCGGAAGCACTTCCTCACCTTGATGGAACCCTGAAACGCCGAAGAACCCATCGCGGCCAGAGTTATACGTATGCCTAAGCTGGCACGGAACGCACGGTGAGAGTAGAGGCGGTGATAACCCACAGTGATGCTGTTCTGGACGTCTGAGGAATGCCCGTGCACGAGCCATGAATGATAGAACACACCCGAAAATCCCGAACTGCCAGACGACAAAAGATAGGATAAGAGTTGCACGAGGAACTGCCTGTGGCGGCCAGTAGATCGCGCCCACGATGGCAGCAATGTGTACGGACACGAAAAAAAAGCCATTGGACCACCAGATCTCGGGGGACATGCTTGACGGTGATGGAGGGGGAAGACAGGAGGGCAAGTATATATCTGGTCCCAGCGTCGCGCTGGATCGAAACATGGGTCCCATCGAATCACTTACATAACTTCCGATGGCCTCTGGATATGAGAACTGTAATGCTGGTTCCCAAAAGCCAGCACCTACGCGCAACCGCAAGAATGGTAGGACATCGTTGAGGCCTATACACTAACAGCCTGAGTACAACAGTGAATTCGAGAACAAATCTAATTGCCGTCACGTATACCACGGGTATGCGATTCCCAACGCTCATCCACTATATCTCTTACCTCCTTGACCACGTGTGCAGCCGTCATCCACACACCCCAATCGCCGTCGCCCCCGGTTCCCATACCCATGCCTTCCCGTCTAAATGACATACCCCCTTCTTCCCAGTTCGCTCCGCTAAGGTGGATTTCTTGCAATCCGAGGGGTAAAAGCGAGTCCATTATCGGGCCAACAGTCTTCGGGTTGATCCCAGAACCGGGAAGGATAGTTAAGCCCCATGGCTCTTCCTCGATCAGTTCTTTCGTCGTTCGAAATAAGGACTCCAGCGTGGACAGCGTTTCGGATACTGATTTGCCTTGACCACTGCGACGTTTAAAGAATCAGATCTCAAAAGTAATTATCACGGGCTGTACCTTGTTAAGATTCTCGATATACCTCCGATGCTCTCGATGTCACGTAGCGCTGTGTTGCAAGGACTGGATTGGCATCAAGCAGTGGGAATCAGACCAGACGGTAACTCACCTTCGTCGGCGTTTCGGGTCATATCAAACGCTCGATGGAAGCAAACTACCACAAAGGTTTCAGAAGGTTATTGGTTTATCATCGTCCACTGAGCTTCACCTTCTAAGGGAAGCGCCTCATCGACTAACTGCTTCATACGATCCACATCGACTCTACCATCTTCGTTCAAGATGCCGACGACGACCCCTCGAACGCCGCACTCTTTGAAGACACGTATATCTTCCAGCATGACGTCCACCTCTTGATCAGAATAGAGGAAGTCTCCTGTGCGCGGTCGAATCATCGCCTAATAACAAGGCGAGTTAGGGCAAGAGGCAGTGGGATCGATCGAGTTGTGAGTTCTGTGAAAATCGCAGACCATGATAGGGAGGTTAACGGCTTTTTTGACCGCTTTTACACTGCCGAGACTCGGTGTCGTGCCTCCACCGAGACCTAGACATGCGCAGAGTTCGAGTCTATCGGCACCAGCCTGAGCAGCACTAAGAATGCCATTACATCAAAAGGCGAAGAGGTGATTAGTAGGTTGAAACCGACTTGACGGCAGATTGAACACTATCGACGCAGACTTCGATGAGAATTGGAGATGGGAGGTCCATTTGCTCGAAGAAAGAACGTGGCCTCTGCTTGGCGGCCGCCTGTGGCGTTTTCTTGCCGCGGTCACATGATGGTATCCACTGTCTGGCACTGACAGCTCGAAGAGTCGAACACTCCCGGGCCAGTACTCAAGCTTAAACCCCTCGGGCCTCAGTTCAGTGTCTGCTATGATTCACTCTCTAATGAGTCTCCATCGCAGTGTGACGCGTCATCTCATCCCTCGTCCCCTCCCATGACGCGGACGGATGTCATCATCTCATTGAACTTAGACCATTGCATTCTACGCATACTCGCAAAATGTCTTCTCAAGATATCATCACAGCCTATCCAATCGCGGTTCCTCATAAACATAAATAGGACATGCCTGGACTCGACAAGAATATCTCTCCTGAGTACAATGCAAGTCCAAGTGCAAGTTCTCTCGATTGACATCCTTCTATAGCCAGAGTCTCGGAGCATTCCGAACTGGAGTTTTGGGACGACGAAGGCAAGGCAAGCCTTGTAAAGTACAAAAGGGTTGGAAAGTAAGTACAATGCACTATTGGGTTACACGTGAAACAGCTTTCGTCTCCAGGCTGAAGAAAAACTGCTATTATTACTAGGGGTGATAGTGGAATTGGTCGCGCTGCTGCAATCATGTTCCCTCGCGAAGGCTGCACTGGCATCACCATAAGCCATCCGCCGCAAGAGCACGAGGACGCCAAAGATGCGAAAGCCGCTGTCCAAGCAGCAGGTGCCAAGGTCAACCTTGTCTCAGTCGATTTGACGGCGAGCGACAATGCAAGGCACTCGTCGACAGCCGTCTGGAGAAGCTCGCAAAGCTTAACATCTCGGTGAATAACACCTTCACGCAATGTCTGGGAAATTCCAAGGAAATTCACTGCGCCACTGACGTCGAGTCACTCTAACATCCTAGAAATGATTGCTGTGACCTAGTTGGCGTAGCTGACTCGTATTCCAGTCAATTAATAGTTGTACCAAAGGTGCAACCGTGGCTCTCATGTGATCACTTGTCGTGCAACTTGCGCCATGCGGTATTCGCGTAAATGGCGTCGCTCCCTGGCTCATCGTTACCGCACTTCAGGCAGATTCTCGTGATCCTGAAGAGATAGAGGGCTTCAGCGTCAGCCATGCCCCTTCATGGCTGCGCCGAGCCTGCCGAGTTGAGGCCCTATGTCCTCCTGGCATCGAGTGACTCTAATATCATGACGGGCCAAGTAATACATCTTAGTGAGTGGTTTAAATACGGTGTTTTCGATTCAACTGATCAAAATTTACCTACATATAGATGGAGCGTGTCAGTGCCTCGTATTAGTCTCTGAGGCGAATGCTACTAGTAGCAAAGATGACAGTTGAATACGAAGCCAAGTAATGTACAATATATACAGTGAATGTCATTGCATATGTCAGTTACAGAACCTAAATGATGAATATGCTAGGCAATATTGCTGGCATGGACAAGGGTGGAGTGTGGTGTGGTTGGTCCAAGACTAAGGCCTAAGGAGTCATCTTTGACAAGGCGTTTACAAACACCCACCAATCTGTAATAGACAAACCCTTTCGTTCTAACACCTTCCAAAGCTCGTTCACCATCGCTGGGTTGTTGATGTTCTCCCTGATGATTTCAAGATCCCGCCGAGTGTATAAATGGGCACCATGGAAGATCCTGATTGTTTTGTCAAGCTTCAGACTGTGGAGGAAGCTGGCAATGTCCAACATTCTGGGACCGTTGCCATCCTCCTGCTCTCTCTTGATGGGAGTATGTCGGTGTTCGTTGAATTCAGCTTCTGTGATGGATTCTACAGACGGGGCCCTAAACGGAGGGAGGACAGCAGGCAGGATCAACTTGGTCACAATTGCTGCCGGCTTGGAGGCGTCATAAGGAAGAGAGGAAGGCCCTGCATCAGCCTCAGCCGCGATGTCTGGGCGGTTGAACGATGATCGTTGGGACATGCTCGAGGGCGACTTTGTGTTTAAACTAAATATCAAGCCACCTGCTTCAGATCGTACAGATGTGCAGGAGAGACCTGCTTGAGGCTGAGATGGATGGTGATGGTGAGTGCTGGTGTTCTCCAAAATTTGGGAAGTTGGTTTAAAGCTTTGGCGTAATGATTGACCGATGCTGTGATGCTTTGGGTCTTGTGTTGCAGCTACCCCACGAGCAATGTAGTAATTTATTCTGTATCGTTCAATGTGGGCTCCTTTTCCCTGAATAAGGATGCTGTCAACACTTCACTTGACTTCTTGAGAGTAAACAACACACCTGCAAATCCTTTGGAACATGTTGTCCTTTACCGTGACATTCGAGGTCGGAACGAATGCAGTCATGGCAAGAAGTGTATGTTGGTTGACAGCGCTACTCACCTGGTTAGACGGGTATTTTCTGGAAGGATAGACAAAGAGCAACTCACGAGGTGCCTGATTCGGCAGTACCTACAGAAGAGTTGGTTACTTATTAGAATTATTGATAGAGGTACATAGAATGTAACGACAGACCAACACCCTTCGTGAGAGCGGGTTCTTCTCGCTTTAGGAGGTTTCCACTGGTTCACCGTATGGCAGGAAGCTCAGTCTCCGGGGTGAAATCACTCTCATCATCACTGGACAAGGAATTCTGGGGGCTCTCCGCAACCGGTATCAAAGTTTGGAAGGCAGCACGAGCAGCCCTAGCGGGGGAGACTGATGTACGAACACCTAAGTTCAAAAGACTGGATGATCCTGAAGACTGGCCAGTGTAACATTGACTTACCTGGAGCAGGAATCATCTGCAGCCTTGCGGATTTTCGAGAAACATTGGAGGTTTGCACGCCTTCCATAACTAAATCGTTGTCCTCCGTATCATCTGCGCGGCGGGAGTCCGCGTTCATCATCAAGGTGTTCAAGTTTCCCCTGTTGGCTGAACAATGTTGTTCAATGATTCAAGCCTTCAGATCCAAAGAAACTGGATGGTGACCGTTCCCACCACGAGTAGACGGATGGTTACGTGTCTTGGGAGAGATAGGGAGAGGAAGACCAGCGCTCAAGACGAGAAGCAACACATAACAAGACTCCAGCGTAAAAGCTTATAAGTATATGTAATTGATGCCAAAAATTCGGGATCACGTCACACGAGGACGGGGAGTTCATCGTTACAATCCAAAAATATATTCCAGCAGCCAGTCCTAGCAGAGATTTACAAGAACAAAAATAACACGAATAGAACAATCAAACGGACCTCTGAGCAAGTCCTTCATAAAACTTCACCGTCTTTCTAACATCGGGGCAGATCGCAAGCCGCACCCTCTCCCCATCCTCGATGATACCATGAGCCTCCTTCTCGCGCCAGTCACCGAAACCGACTCTGCCTGGGCCTAGGCTGCCACAGAAACCAAGTCTCACCATCTTTGAAAGCCTGTCACGCTGAAGAGACCATTTCAGCTGGTGTATCGCGGGGAGAAGCATCCGCGAGATGGTGTGTGACGCAGACTCGACGTCCGGGAGGACATGTGCAATAGAGTCCAGAAACTTGTCGCGAGTAGAACGCCGCCTTAGCTGAATAGAGATCATGTCACTGGCATGTCTGCGCGCCAGGCGCAGTCCGTTCTCGTATTGAATGATGGACTGCGGACGCGCTTTTCAGAATGTACCTCGGGTGGGGAGAAAAATTTGAAGCTACATTACGGGAATAGAAATAGGCTCCCATTCGCCATCTTCTCTCGATCCCAAACCCACGCATCACACCTCGTTGAACCAAGTCGCCGACTGTGGGCCGGAAAGCGTTGCCGTCAAGGCTTGCTCCAAAAAGAGAGTGCTTGACGCGAGATGGTGCGACAATTCTGACTCGATTCCTGTGGAGGATAGGATCTGCTGCAAGCGCAGCTAGCATTGGCGATGCTTGCACCAAGGCAGCGAGGTCAGGAAGGTCAAGATAAGATACTGCGAAAGTAAGCTCTGGATAAGTATGCCTGCCGCTGGAAAACGTGGAGAAAACGTACATATATGTAGAAGCACTTCTGGAGGGATATCTAGGATACGTGTTGGATGAACCGGGATCATGATGGTTCGATTGAAGAAGGCTGGGCATCGCAGCACAAGTTGCCGGGGTGACGACTGGTCCTC
>JABCKH010000448.1:0-15192 GCA_018851285.1 Lyophyllum semitale | reverse complement strand
GACACGGTGACAATAGGATAGATAGGTGGAAACAAAAGAAGTGAAGTCGGTGACGGAAAACCAATTCACGTAAGCGAGATCCTAAAGTAGACCGTGGACTCCCTGGCTACCGTAAACATCTTGCGCCATCGTTTCTTTCCCTTTTTATAGTCAAGCCTTCTGGTACTCAAGTAACCTTAGTTACCTTACCTCCGCACTTTCTGCGCACAACTCGATGCTAACTGAAACACATCTTCCCGCATCCCTCGGTCACCTGAATCTTCCTTGGACCAGATGATATAACGGCACCCGATGCGGAAGAATAAACAACGTCCAAGGTGTGTTCCATTTTCAACTTCTTCTCTTCACAACGGTCGTCTCATTGCCTTCTAGTGATCCTTGTCCTTGACGCAGATGATGCCTGTTTGAGGGCCCCCCGCATTGGACTCGCAGTGACCGAATTCGAGCTCGATATACGCTTATTGATATACCATGCAACCGTGACTTGAAGCATCCATCCATCCATCTATCTATCCGCATCCGTTCAACTCTAGCCAACGTTCACAAGAGAGAGAATGGTCGAAGATACTGGTGTGCATATAACCCAACATCGGTGGGGCCGACGGCGTGGCCAGGGATGCAGGTTCAAGACAGATTGGAGACGTCTAAGGTACGGTTCTTATCTCAACGTCCTCTGCACAACAATCATCTCATTGCCTCTTAGCTAACGCCATGCCTCCGAACCGTTTCCTCCATCCGCTGCCCCAGTTCAAGAAATTCGTCACCATGCTTTGCTACCACGGAGATGCACAACACCCTTTGTGCGCCATTTTCCGCTGGGCACCATCTGCGAGCATGGTCCATGACTTGTGTGACCAGAACTCGAGTTCTATTCTACAGATGCTGGCCTGCCGTCGTCCCAAAGCAAGTTGCAGACCGCGAAGTGGGCTGGCGATGTTGCGGCAACAGTCACCCAGACATCGGCCAACGCCCCACGAATAGTTGTCCTGCGTTGTTTCCGCAAGATAATTGATATGCTCGTCGATGTACTGCTTATCGATGCCCGCTCACACGAGCCTCCTCGCCTTAAACGTCCACTGAACCCGCTTGATATCCTTCACCATGCATTTTTTTTTCTCCCTGGTGGAACACCTCTCGTCTCCACCACTGCGCTCTCCTACCAGACTCGGGATCGTCACCCTCGGCGGAATGGCGACCGCCTGGCCGATGGCGAGGATCATAAACTCCGTATTGCTTCAGGGCGTCGTGTGTCTCGATGCGCTCGGTGTGAGCGACAGCATACCCTTGATCGGCGACGACGGGCTAGGCGCTCCAAACGGAAGGCGAGCGCAGAAACCGCTGCCGGCGTGGATGCGTTGTGGGTAGGCGGGCAGCGCGGGCACCGATGCAGAGCGTGCTTGGGGAGGGGAGGTGGGGAGAAGAAGGCGGGTGTGTCGACACTAGGTACAGCGGCTGCCGGAATGGAAGACTAAGACGTGAATTCTGAGGTGGCTGCCCGACTCAACCTATTCTCAAGAGAATCGAGCCAATCCCGGCTAGCCGTTGTACTGTTTACTGATGACCTGTTGACTGTCGGTCCCTGACAGGCCGGGGCCGCAAGAAAAAACTAATGCCGTGAATATTTAGTACAGAACAGTTAACTACATATATCCCTCCCCTCTCATGGCTAACGCATCGCGCTGCCGCGACTTTCGTTAATCCCGCCGCCCTACGCCACAGTCACCCCTTCGAGGCCTCACTTTTATAGCTCTGTTGCCATTATCTCCACCATTGTTGCTCCGTTCAATGTGAGGGCGGTTTTTCGCTACTTCAGGCATCTTTCTTCAATGCTACTTCTCTGATATGTCAATATTCCTGTTCTACACTACATATAATCATCCTCTGGTCTCCCTTCTTGTAGGCTAATCCACATTTATCAAGTCCAGTTGCTCCTGTGTACTTCGCTGTGGTCTTAGGCTGTTACTTGCATAGCTTATCATCATAGCTCAGTCTGATCTCAATCCTAATAGGTATTCTACACACTTTCATTTCTTAGTCTTACCCACACTTGGCCTCACAGCTTAGGTAATTGTGGCAGGACAGTTCAATGTGCACAGGTGTTTTATGGAGGTAATACATGTAAGTAGGAAACAGCTACATACATTTTAACATGGGAGAAGATGTAAGTTTGTGAAATTTCAGGAAATGGATAAAAAGTATATCAGGTAATAGTATCAGTGTTCTTGTTGGGCTTGACAAATGTCATTGACCCAGACAGTCCATAAATTACTACTGTCCCATCTGGTCCAGTGATGATTTCTCCACGGAGATGGGAGGGTATCCAGAGAAGTCTGCCACCTTGCTTTGAACACAAGAAATGGGCTGCATCCAGAAAATATGTACATGGCAATGGTCTGGGGAAATATTCATTTGGATTGGCAAGAAATGTGATTTGTGAGCAGGTATCAACATCCCAAAGACAGACAATGTTGTCATTTGAGGCTGAGGCAAATTTGGTTCCATCTGAAGAAAACACTATTAAAATCACTTCTTCAGTATGAACCTGCTGAGCAGAATTGATAAGTACACATGTCTGGACATCCCAAAGGCAGATGGTATCCAAGGAGGCAGAAAGAATCTTGGTATAATCAGGAGAAAAGACCAAGCAAGTTACTGCTTTGGTGTGGCCTTGCAGAGCAGAGCCTAGAGCAGATCTTGTCTGGACATCCCAAAGGCGTACTGTTCCATCAGAAGAAGTAGAGGCAATTTTGGTCCCATCAGGAGAAAACACAAGATAATGCACAATGTGTGTATGACCATTCATCGCAGAGCCAATGGAAGTACCTGTCTTGACATCCCAGAGACGCACAGTCTTGTCAGAAGAGGATGAGGCCATCATCAGCCCATTAGGAGAGAAAACAACATAATTTACATTATGTGTGTGACCCTGAAAAGAAGGGCCAATAGGAGACCCAGTCTGAACATCCCACAGGCACACTGTTTTGTCATTGGATGCAGAGGCCACTTTGCTCCCATCAGGAGAGAAAGCCACAGACCTGACCCAGTCCATGTGCCTTTCAATCCCAAGAGCTGGCCCAATAGGCACTCCTGTCTCAACATCCCATATGTGTACTGTGTTATCATCAGAGGCAGAGGCCACCTTGGTCCCATTCGGTGAAAATACTACAGCATTTACCTCCTTTGTATGGCCCTTTGGAGAGAATTCAGTAGCTCCCATGTCAACATCCCATAGGCACACTGTATTATCATGGGAAGCAGAGGCAAGCTTAGTCCCATCTGGAGAAAAAACTACTGAGTTGACATATTCTGTATGACCATGCAGAGGAGGATTGATTGGAGCAACTGTATGAACATCCCACAGGCGTACTGTGTTGTCTCTGGAGGCTGAGGCCAATTTTCTCCCATCAGGAGAAAATACCACACTAGTTACTCTTTCAGTATGACCATTCAGAGCAGAGCCAATAAGACCTCCAGCCTGAACACTCCAGAGGCACACAGTATTGTCCCATGAACCAGAAGCAATCTTGGTTCCATCAGGAGAGAAGGCTATGGAGCTGACAAAGGCTGTATGACCCTGCAGAATGGTGGTCACATGGGCTTCTGAATAAATATCCAAGAGGTGCACCGCATTACCAGATGAATTTTCAGCAATAGAAGCAATCTTGGTCCCATCTGGGGAAAAGATGATAGAGCTGACAGGAGATGTATGACACAGCAAAATGGTGGTAATGGGTGCTTGTGACTCGACATCCCAAAAAATAACTTTGTTGTTAGCCGAGGCAAAGGCAATCTTGGTTCCATCAGGAGAAAGTACCACAATTTTTATGATTTCAGTATGAATCTCCTGTGCAGAGCATACAAAAGCTCCTGTTTCAACATTCCAGAAATGTACAGCATGTGTAGAGATAGAAATCATCTTGGACCCATCAGAAGAAAATGCCACACATTTCAGATTTTTAGTTTTAGCCTGTAGAATAAAGCTAAGAGGAGCTCCTGGTTGTATGTTCCAGAGACAAACTGTGTCATTCCTGCAGGCAGCCACAATCTTGGTCCCATCAGGAGAAAATACTACAGAGTTGACACCTAGTATACTAGTGTTATCCTCCAAAACAGAGTCAGAGTCAATAAGAGTCCCAGTCTGAACATCCCAGAGGCACATTGTTTTAGAGGCAGAAGCAACTGTGCTCCCATCAGGAGAGAATACTACAGAGTTAACAACTGTGTGCCCCTCCATTACTCTCAATGCCATTGTCCAGGCTGGATGACTGAAAAGTACTTGAGGACAGGTTAATTTATGACCCCAGACCTTCATCAAGCTACATTGATTTGGGCATAAACTTAGTCCAGAGTGATACACTTGCAGAGCTCCAAGTGAAGTAGGCAGGCCCGTGCAGCGTAGAAGTGAAGAACAGTCACTTGCAAGCTCAACTAGTTCATACTGCTTGCCTTGATGCTAAACAGTAAATTAGTTTCTCAACACATGTTAGGTTGAGTCTATTGCTTACCTTCAAGAAAATTAAGACTTGTTTCAATGCCTCTTCTGCCTGGTGGATTTTCCCCAGCCAGCTCATTACTTCAATCCAATACAGGACACTGTTATTGAGAAAGTAGGCCAGATGATCCATTAGTATAGCGGTATGTTGGCCAGAGCTCTCCATTAAATGATTTGCGAAGTAGACACATGCATATTGCAAAGACTGAGGTATGCATTTTTCAACCCTCTCTGACAGGTCAGTAACCTCTGAATTCAACAAAGTTGTGTCTTCCAGCTGACAGATATTGTAGGTCAAGTAGCCAACCATCTGTTCAAAGCATTGCACAGCAAGAATAGTGTTGTGTAGGGGCACATTGATCTGAAATGGCCCATTTTTGACTTCTCTTGTTAAAAAATCAAAAATAGACTTGTGCAGAAGCTGAATGACTCCATCCTCATCCTTCAACAAAGGCAATATCAAAGAGGTAATAAACCTTGCAGAAGATAAATGGATGTTTGTTCCATCAGGCAAAGCCTTCTTGGTTGCCCCAATTGATAGCCCCAGCAGAGAATCCATGACTGGGATAGACAGTGGCATTTTGAAGCACACTATAGAGCCAACTATGTAATGCCAGTTGCTTATATCAGTATTGTTTGAATGCTGTGGAAGACTATCCTGCAAGATTTGGATATAGAGCTGATCAAGATGACCTTCGACTGCAGCACTGCTATGCAATAGAAGATGCTCAAGTTTTGTAACTGGATCAGGGCCAGCTTCAATATAGGAGCAAGCAACATGTGCCCAGATGAACAGCTTATCAGCATACATCGAAAGTTGCCTAATATCTGTATCTTTTGGCCACCAGTTGGGGAGGCTGTTGTTGTCTCGGATATTTGCACATCTGTAGAAGATGTACTTGGCAATATCAGCCTCAGCATCATTGACCCTAGTAATTTCTATGTGATCCAGAGAGGTATACTTTGGTAGTAGTTTGGAAATGCTTCCCACTTGTCTAGATGTCACAAGGACTTTAACCACAGAAGGAAGAGCTGGAAACTCCTTAAGAAGGGCCTGAACCAAAGCTTGACGGCCTGGCTTGCCATTCCTATTGAAATCATCACCACTCTCATCTAGGGCATCAATGATAATAACTATAGGATGGTGGATCACACTGTTCTTCAAAGGGTGTACAACAAGGTCTCGAGCTTGGTGCTGTAGCATAGTTGGGTTTACAGCCCCATGTTCCAAAGCTGACAGAACATTCACACGTATCTCATCCCTGTAAAATGCCAGCTGGTAGGCAATGCTACCAAATAAATGGCATGGAGTATCATCTCCAGCAATATCCCTGTGAAATCTAAAAAAAGCCCCAAGCAAATTCATAGACTTAAGTTGCTCAGCAATGCTGATTGCAACACTGGACTTGCCAGTACCAGCAGCACCTGATAACCAGAGTAACGAAGCACCAGTGTCAGACAAAACCCAAGTGAGAAGCTTGTCTAAGAGCTTTGTGCGAGTACCAGCAAGGCAAGCAGAACCCTGTATACCACCCAAGTTAGCACCAGGCAAGGTCCTCAGCTCTTGGTCTTCCGCTAATTTCAATGTTTAACTACAAAATACCTACAGAAGTCAACAAACCTACCTTTTCTTACGAGTTTGTCGACCTGGCCGGAGAGTATCAGGACTTTGTTTCCTGTGGCTTGAGTAATCTTCCACTGGTCTACATTAACTCGCTGATCAAACTGGACCTTGAGTTGAAAGAAGGTATCAGTAAATCCTTGAAACATTCCATCAATCTCTGCAGGAAAGAGGGTGTCCACAACAGTCTCTGAGATGAAATGAGAGAGGAACATTTCACGAAAAGAAATGTGGGACGCACGCGACGTGGTTCTCATTCCATATTGTGTAAGAAATATGACACATTCACGCAGCTGCACCATAATAGCTTTAGTGGTTCCAGAAAGCTGTTGAACCGCCTTAAGAGGCTCAGCGTGAGTTAGAAAATCAAGAGTATCAAGAACAGTCGCCCAAAGGTCCTGGGCTTTGGCGTCATTGTTATACTGCTCTTGTAAAATCTGAACGAATAGAATATTAGAAGAACAATTGGGCAGGTAGAGTTTGTCTTGCCTTGTAGCCAACAGACAGCAGCGCCCACGCAGTCTTTGCGTATGGGTGGACCTGATAATGTATACTCAACCGCCGAGCCTAACGAACGAGCAGACGTGGACCTACCTCGGCAACGGCACCACCTAGTTCTATGAATCTTTGAAGATATTTATGTATTTCCGAGTAGGCCCTCCTTGGCTTCGCCGACGCTGCGACAGCCGTGAACATAAGACTTTCCAACTCAGTGCTCAGTGAAGAGGCAGTAATTATAGGGCCGTCAGTGTCAGGCTGCGGAACAAGCAGTGACGGAAGAGTTGAAAATGAAAGAGAAAGCGTAGGACGATCCCTGCGTGCCAACGACAACACAGATAGCTTAAGGTCAAGAATCTCGCCTGGAAACACAGATATTCAAAAATCCATAGAAATGACGAGCATGGAAACACGCACTTATGGCCACGTTTCCTCTTTGCAAATGTTCTGCTTTCACGCTCGCGACTGCTTCCGCGACGACTTTGTTTGACTTTCCATGTAAAACTTGAGCCGATAGATTATAGCCGGGTTCCACGATGCTGGAGGGCACGATTAGTTAAATGGAGAGTAAATGGAAGGTGTAGGCGACGGCAGCGTACAAAGTGAACGTCTCATTCCACACCGGGTTGGAACCTTCAATTCTCGTCGTAACTCTCGTTTCTGATCCTACAGTTACAGAGACGCAGCAGTCTGGCGTGCGGAATCCTGGTTTGGGTAGATTGGTTGCCTTCAGCACTAACGGTATCCAGATTAGCCACCAAAGCGATTGCGCGATCGTGCAAGATCGTTACCAGTGATCTGGACTTCTACTCTAGATATCGCAGTAATCAGTACCTCTAGTCGTCGTGAAATCGATGGTAGCTTACCGCGGCTTTGTTTCGTTCATCGTGGTTTGGGTGCAGACGAGGTGCAGATGGATTGTGGATGAAAGCGGCTCGACGATGATCAATACAGACAAACATCGCATTTGGCACTCTGTCTCCTTGCTGTCTCCAACCAATCTTTCCAGTCCCTACCCATTTTGCGCCCTCCAAGTAATACACGGGTAAAGTTGTTCGGTATGTCAAAACTATTCATATAAACACTCTATGATCGACCCCCGTTTTGTACAGACTTAGCCAGATACCGAGCCCAACACCGACTTTCAGCGTCGCCTTGTCTGTCCTAGTGGCATTCTCCAAGTCTTATTCGTTAACGTCAACTCGTCCCCACTTGAAAATGACGAGACGAATCAACGATTTTTCAACGCCCCACGCTGCGATTCCAAGGTCAGCCGTACCTGTGACTCTTATGTATGTTGTGCCTTTCGAGTATTTTGAAGCTTCATTGCTGAGCGAAGAACAAACGCAGTGCTTAGCGTATGCCCAATAAATGTCGTAGCGATTACTCCTCAGCTGCTTTTCTTGCGGATCACGCTCCCTTACCGCAACGACACCGGACCGGGAGCACCACAGTACCGGCTCACTGTCGATCGCGTTACCGAATCGAACTATACACCCACTAAACACATTCTGACGCTTCATTCTGCGAGTATTTACTTCTCGTCGACACCATGCTCTGCCCGCCAATGCTAGCATTGTTCAAACACAGTTCAAGAAGGCGACGACGTTCCGCCATATTTTTTCCCTTCTCGATTATCATCTTCCGGTTCATGTTCCCGCCCATATTTCGTGGCGTCGACCAATCACGAACGGAGAAACGACAACGCGATTTTCGTCTACCCCAGGCCGACGACTTCCTTCTAATCCCGACCTTTCCCCCCATAGTACATACCAAGAACAGAGCTACCCACTTGTGGGATCTAGTGACCGGCCATTCATTGACGACAAGCCGCGTAAGCTCAGTGTTGTTATCTACGCGGCCGTAGCTTTTGGTTGTAGCGACGTTCGAGGGAACAACTTGAAGCTGGATTTTTTGTGCCCTGGAGACAGGGAAATGGGACGATACAACAGCCTACTTTGTTGTGCTGTTCCTCCCATACCGTTTTTGCAGCCTTAGTGGACGCCCTAATTCCGATTATTGAGACCCAACGCCGCCTTCCATTCCGGGTACTCCTCATATACTCCTTATCGGACACCTCAACCTCGATCGCACCACATCCTCCAGTCCGTGGAGGGAGGACTCACGCCCGTGTGCGTAATGCCTCCCGAACCTTCCCCTAGTCCTCCATCGTAGCTCGCGCATCCGGCCTCGAGGGAAATCCTCGCATCCCGAGCAGTTTAACGCAACCTATTCTCATCGCTGCTCGGTTCGAGGCCGTATGGTGCAGGTCTCCGTGTGGGCTGTTGGAGGCGAGGAGCGTTTGGAATGTATTTTGGGCCTGAATGGGAGGTCCGCTATTATATATAGCTACTTAAGCCTGAGAATCAAGGTATCATTCCCCAAAGCGCGCTCTGTGGCATAGCAAATACAAAACACCTACCTGGTGCCAACATTCGATGGGCTGAAATTTTCTTGCTGGTCCTCAGGTGGTCCTGCCATTTTGCTATGCTACATGGTACAAGTCCTGATACCCTCGCAGACCGCAAGGACTGAACAGCGAATTTCACGGGTTCGCATGAAGTTCGTAATTCGACATACGAGTCACTCACTGTGCATAGCCCTGACTCCTGAGACTGCCCCTCGGCCCCTCACCACAGCCGAGGATTTACGGACCTAGCATCACGGTGACCATACGTGGTGAGTCCCCCTCTTCCTACGCATCTATCAATGATCATGCTCGGGACATGAATTACTCTATATGACAGGTCTATCACGCTCTTAGTCACCCCACCTTCACTATATGAACCATCCTACACCTTCGTTCAACTTGCTCCCTCATTCTTACCCTGCACAACGAAGGTTCCCTGCTCTGCATTTGAAACATCTACAGGAAATCCATAAGTATAGCTCGTGCACAACCCCCACCAACCACATTTCTTGATTATCTTGGCTGCTTGTCATGTCCCAATACACTTTCATCGATGATAGTATCTTAAACAGCGAACTTCATCCTGCTGAACCTTCAGTATCCTACGAGACCAGCACGACGTGGGGACTCTTCCTTGGCCGAAAAATTACGACACTGGCACCGTTGAGCCATAGCCAATTTCGTGGAATTTCTGCAGCAATTCATTGGAGACAGGGCGAGTTTGAAATTGGAGGGGTAAAGCGCGATGTGTTGAGCCTAAAGCACAGGCCAGGCGGAATATTCAGCAGAATATTTAGCAGGTACGGAAAATCAATATATTAAGGCGGTTCTCAGGCTGAGGCTCTCATTATCTCAAAGCACTCGAGAATGGCGCTGGTCTGACCAATCATATACCGTCCAGTATCATCATGATCAATGGCTTGTAAGACCTCGATCTTCGATCCTTTTGGTACGGATGGCTGAAGCCCAGATATCAGGCAACATCTACTTCGTCACCACATCCACCGAGTGCAGCGTTCTCGCCTCGAAAAATCCGCCTCTTCAAACCGTTCAAACCAGCATACATCGCTTTCTCCCCGGGTATATCTGCTGAAGACATGGTGATTTTAATTTTGGTTATCATCTACTCAGAGACCAAGCAGCAGGGGAGAGCCGAGAGCTCGAGCTCGACTTACAACAGATGAAGTACTCCCGGTGCCGCATCAGCATAAAGAAGACGCTCGCCTGCCCTTCCTCGTTTTAGGTGCCATACCCTCTTGTTACAAGGAACATCATATGTTCCTCGATCACAGACCCATAATAATAATTTTTTCCAATTTCCCTTTTTTTTCAAGACCATCGGAGGTTGATCGGTGGAATAGAAAGACTGATAAGGATACAGCTCATATTCTATTGAGTGCTTACAGGCAGACTACTAGATCCCTCGTTTACTCTCGTACACCTTAAGGTTTCGTTCATAAGGCCCTGGTTGTAACGTCCGCAATTATCAGCTTTGCTGCTTGTCAATCTCTAGCACCAACTGATTCATCGTCGACGCGACAGTCAATCTCACAAACACATGGGAGCGACGTCGGTACTGCCATCCACACACACGTACCCAGTTCGCAGCCTCGCGACTATTAATTACATTGGCCCAACAGCAGAGGCCATGCTGTTTCGACCAGTTGGGGCTGCCCCGATCTCGGACGACGAAGGGCGATGAATTTGTTTCTGGAGGATCGACGTATCAGAATCTAGCCCGGAAAAGGATCCAACCAAGAGCTGCCAGATCAGACGGCAAAGTCGTGTATAATGTAACGCTAGGCACTGCGTTTGGAAATGCGACAACCATCCCACACAGAAGGAGTGATTTGGCACTGCATGATTATTTCGAGTCGCCGTGAATGTACTTGCGTTTCAATCTAACGGGCTACTTCAATCGGGACATTTCACTGTTCTGAACGCACATCGCCATTCAGCATATTACTGTCTGGGCAGCTCCAAGTGCTCGGGCCCAAAGCTATCCGGAAGCAGCTCTCCAAGTGTAGTTTCCCTCACCCCGCCTTCCGTATAATCCGGCTTCTGTTCTTCTCCCTCCTTGACGGGCTGAGGGTAATCGCTTGGCACGAGAAGGATCGGCATCTTGAGCGAGCAGAACTCGCGGAGGACCTGGCGACATATCCCGCAGGGAGAAATCGGGGATGGCACATCACTACGATGCAGGACGGTCATAATTCAGCGGGGTGGCAATGTACGATCGAAATGGAACTCACGTTACGACGGCAAGCCCGATAAATGATCGTTTGCCTTCGCTCTGTGAGGATCTGAATGATGACGATTCTCCACACGACAAGGTCAAGAAGTGGAACTGACAACAGCTTTCACAATCGCTGTTCGTTCGGCGCAGATAGTCCCGCCTTGGACCAAGATCGGTATAATTAGATCGATGAACGCGCAAGTGATTACGTACCGTAGGACGCGTTTTCGATGTTGGCGCCTTTGATGAGCGTGCCGTCTGCGGCTAGGAGCGCAGCACCGACGGGAAATTTGGAGTACGGACTGTATGAACCCTTCTTGGCTAGATTGAAACTTTGAGCAATGGATAACTCGATCCCAAAGATTAAATTACCTTCAAAGGCGCCCATGATAAGGGTTTCTCTATTCTCATGAGATATTGACCATGCCTGAACGCTCATATTGGAAATACTGTGGGTTTGGGATGAAGGCGGAATCGGTGGTGGCTGTGGAAGGTACTAGGCATCACGTGCTTACCCCGCGGGCTGAACAAAAAGCAGAAACACATCCAACTCCTTTGTTTCCTCACAAATGGATGCAGCAACAGTGGGGGCCTCAAACAGACAATCCCCTCGCCTTTTACTAGGGGATTCCGTGAGGCCCCCGCATCCCAATGTTGCATATTAATCTTTGGAATACAGCTCTTCGAGAGCCTCTCTTACATTTTGCCCTCATTTTCTCTTTTCATTCAACAATTGGCGCCGGTATAATACATCCTCCTCTTCCTCCATGTTAGGGCATGGCATCCGATGACTCTGGAAGTCGCTGGAAAGGATGACAGATCAATCTATTGTTTGGTTCGGGCCGATGACAGTGCCCGATGTCTGGAACATTCTGCGCGTCTCTCGCGAGCTCTACAGAGCATACGCGTCCCGACGCGCGTACTAATGCGTTGTCAATGCCTTATTCAGCAGTTAGGCCCTTTCACTATAAAACTGTGGCTGCCGTGGCGGTCAGTCCTTATCTACCAAGTCAACACATCCAGACATGTCGTACTACGCACCGGCTTCACGTCTCTCTCATCCATTCTCGACCACTCCCCGCAACAGGTACATTGCTGCTCTCGCAGAGGCCAAGGCAGCAGAAGCGGAATACCTTGCTGCTGAAGCCGTTCAGCAGGAGGAGGAAGCCCTCCGCCGGCGCTTGCAGGAAATCGAGCGGCGTAAACAAGAAGAGAGTCTAATTCGTCGTTCGCGATACGGCCAATATCCTTCCACTCGACTATCCGACTTGGACACCTACCCATCCTACGGCTATGATCGTCTCGCAGCCCTTCGTCGCCAAGTCGAAGAAGAGGAGCGTCGTCTTATTGTGCTCAAGGAGGCGGAGACTGAACAAGAACGTCGCCGTCAGACAGAGGTATCCCGTCTGCTCGCCCACAAACGCCAGGAGCAAGAGGAAGCACGCACCGTTGCTCTCCTCGAACGCCAGGTTGCTAAAGCTCGAGATAGTCTCTCGAAATCCGCTGAACAGCATCAATGTCATTGCCACAAGCAAGTGAGTTACCCTTCATTAATGTCCCGTAGCTCCTTGCTGACGTCTTACTAAAAGGCTGCACAACCTTTCTGGCAGAAACCCCGCCGTAGTTCATGCCAGCGCGCTGGATCTAGTCGTGCGGCATACCCGGTCCTTCACCCTGCGTTGCAGGCGCTTCTTGGTCCGGAGGCTAAAGCCTTCGCTCCTGCCAAGCCGGTATGTCATTTCCTCTAGTGATTCTATTTTTCGATACTGATATCCCACTTAGAAATCCTCCGCAACGCAGGTAGAGGTCGATCTTGAAGAGGTTTTGAATCGGCTTCTCGGGGCTCGGCCAGAGACTTCTCAACCCGAACCTTTCGCTGCTGCTCGAAAGCCTGTCTCAGAGAAGCCCACACCAGTTGATGGTCTTCAACAGGCCTTAGATCTCATCTTCGGAAACATCCAGAATGCGACGCAATCAACTCAGCAGCCAGATCTCGACCTTTTCGGTCTTCCATCCAAGAAAGCCCCGCAACAACCCGCCCCGCAGGCCTCCATGTCTTCCTCGAACGCACGGTCGGTCTCACATCCTCAGGGCCTTCAATCGCTCTTAGAGCACTTCGGCGTTGCTGCTGCCAAGCAAGGCGGTCAGCAACCGGCTTCTCAGGCTTCCGTGCCTTCTTCGACAGCACCATCTGTGTCGCCTCCCGCCGTGGCCGATCCTCTTCAGCAATTCTTTAATCTGTTCCTTGACAAGGAAGAACAGGTACGTTGCTTTGTTCTACCGGTTCTGAGTTGTTTTACTAATGGTCATCATTTCAGACTCCAGTTTCTTCGGAGGCCTTGAAAACATCGCCTTCAGTTGAAGAGTCGCTCAAGGAACAACTGGAAACCAGTCTGAACAACGAGTACTCCTCTGAAGTGAGGGATACCATCCAAGCTATTATAGCCTCCCTCCAGGACGGTGGATCCCACCCCACGACTTCTTCCGCAGCTGAGTCTAGCAAAGGCAAAGGCAAAGCAAAAGCCGCAGGACCCTCGACCGACGTTGCTCCCTCCGCTACCTCGAAGGACGTCGTTCATTCCATGAACAAAGTCCGCAACATTGAAGCCGCCTTCCGAGCCCTCGAATCCGACTTCACCTTCCCTCCTCAGCTGGACTTCATTGCCGCCCACCTCACCGCCGCCAGCCCCGCCTCGTCCGACTCCGAAGCCTCCGCAACCGTGCACCTGGCGTACACTTCGCGCAATCACCCCGTGCGCTTTTACGAGCAGACGTTGAGCGCGCTCCTGGCGCAGCTGGATTCTGTGGACAGCTTTGGGAATGATAATCTCCGGGGGATGAGGAAGGAGGTTGTTGGCAGGGTTGAGAGGGCGCTTGAGGAGCTGGAGAGGGAGGTCGAGGGGCGGTGGAAGGTCAGGCTTGCGAAGGAAGCTAGGCCTGCCGAGGTTGAGGTGACTCAGCCGGTACACCCTGAGCCTGCTACCGTTTCCGAGGAGTCAAAGATCACCATCTCCGAACCAGCTTCCGAACCCGGTCTCCCCATGGTGAATTTAGGTGCCGAGTCCACTGAAACGGCAAAGTCCTCCACCCCTTCACCAGCAGCTGAGACCGCTGTCGCTGTCGAAGAATCCTCGAGTATCTCCACACCAACTGTCTCATTTTCCACCACCTCAGATGACCTCTCTGCACCTGCCGACGTCCCAGTGACGGACAGCAGCATCTCAAGCGGTATCCATCCTCCACTTGCACCCACTGACTATAAGGCTACACCCACCGACTTTTCCGATACCACCGAAGATTCCACATCCACGCTTGCCGCATCAGCCGTCACAATCAAGGGCTACGATGTCGAAGGAACCCCCGTCGTCGAGGATGCCTCCTCGCCTGAGTCGGACACGTTCCTCTTGACCTCTTCAGATGCCACCGATGTGATCCTAAAGCGTCCAAATAGCAAGGAGAGCGATGATGCTGGGAGCGACTGGTCGGAAGTCGAAGCGTGAACTTTTTACGATTCATTTACATACTAGAACACCCTTACTACTGTGACTTGCTCTAATAACAACCTAATTCACAATGTATTTAAAGTAGAGTTAGCTTGGACTCGTGACAGTCAGACTCGTCAGCCCCAACCCAACCCTGCCTTCAAATCCATCGAGGCAATGATATATATGGGGTCCCATGCATTTGGCGGCACGGAAGGCGAGTGCTGGAACGCGTCACGGTCAAGCAAGACTCGGACGAATGGCCCGGGCTAGTATGATAGAGCTTTAAATTGGAAGGAGGAGGCGCAGGACCCCTCTCTATGCCGCCTAACGTCCGATCCAAAATCGATCATTTTGGGCACTTATGTACGCATCAAATTTCGCCGAAAACGTCCTCATATTGGATTAGACCTCTGATTTTTGCCCGTTTCCTTCCGCATAGTGGATGATACA
>JABCKH010000447.1:0-15217 GCA_018851285.1 Lyophyllum semitale | reverse complement strand
CCCAGCCTATGTCCCTATTTGTGGACCTCAAGAAATTAACGAAGCTCCACTATCTATCGTTCAAATTGTACCCCCTTTGGCCCCACACGTACCTTGGCCCCTGCATCCTCCGTGTTCTCGAGACCGTTCCCCCGACAAATAGCATCGAAAAGATCATGATTGCGGCCCAGTCTGTCGAAGATCTTAACGGCGGGCAGTGGAGCCAGCTAGACGAGCAGCTGACGAGTGGTAGCCACTGGACAGCCCTGCGCTGTGTCGTGATCAAGCTCCCTGGAGCCCCAAGGCTAGTTCCTCCTCGACTTCCAAAACTTTGCAAAACTTTGCAAAACGGGACATCTCACTCTGTATGACGAACTTTGGTTGTGAAAAATGTAGAGTCAGGCACGTAACAGGCTCGGCGGGCATCAACTGATACTGAGCTTCACAAGTCGATAGTTAGAAAATAAACTATATATGTACCGACTCCTAGTCACCATCTTGCCTCAATCGTCGTACTAAGCTTGGTCAGCAAACGGTATCAGTCGATAGAATAAAGAAACCTACCACAACGTGGAGGGATCCGGGCCATGCGCTGACGGTTCCATTGCGCTGCACGTAGAAATCTGTCTCTGTTTCATGGATAGTTTGCGTGAAGCCATGGAGTTTTCCAGCATCGCCCGGCGCCCGACGGACATTCTTGAGGCTGAAGATAGCCTTAACGATCTCTGCAATTGTTAGCTGGGCATATGTTGTGCCGGGGCAGTTATGGAAGCCAGTGCCGTTGAGATTGTAGGACGCCAATGGACGATTGGGGTTGACTGTTTTGGGATCTGGGAACTCCAGTGGCTGTGAAGAAGCGTCGTCAGAAAGATTTCATAATGACACCGATCAGACATACGTTCAGGTGGGCGTTTCTGAAGCTGGCCCAGATGCGGTCCCCAGCTTTGATCTCCAGAGGTGGAAGACCCGGTCCTTGTGGAACTTGAGCATCGACCACGGCTGCTCTCCACGACCCGGGGAACTGTGGCTTGAGGCCTATAACGCACACCTGAGCCAATCACCCGTGAAAGAAGCATAGGATACATACGCATGGCTTCGCAGACATATCCACGCAAAAGAGCGGCACTCTGTGTATCTTTGTTCTTGACTAACTCGACAATATGTTGCCTCTCCTTGGTCCTGGCGTCGTCGAGATAGAAATCAACAACATTGACAGCGGCTTGTGCATAGTTCACGGAAGCGCCAACGGCAACACCAAGAATGTTTCCAAGCAGCTCATCTAGAGGTCGACCTGTAGCTGCAAGAGTACTAAGGAACGGGTAGCATGGCTTGTTATTCGGTGGCCAGAAAAACGATGCAGCTCCAGCAGCCACTTTGCCGAGAAGATTCTGTATATGGTCCTATAGGTATAGGGACGATGATTGCAAGACGAGGGCTTACAGGCGACGAAGAGGGGGAGATTTCAATGATGGATTTCGCAGTGAGTGCGCCGACGATCGTGCCCGCATGCGTTGCAGCTTCATGGAGCGCGAAGCTAGTTTCGGGCTCGTCAAATGTGAGGAAAGTAACGCTAAGAATTGTCAGTGGAAGGTGGTTGTGCATCTCAACGAACGTACGTAAACTAGTAGCCAAACGTGAGTCGCGACTTGCTTATTGGAGAGATAAAACACTGACCAGAGTGGTGAGCATATCAAAGAACTCGTTTTCGGTGTAGATTCCAGACGGGTTATCCTTCGTCTTTAACGAGATACCAGTCTAAGATGGATGTAAGCCGAGGTCCAACAAAGGATAACGACAAGCTTAACACCTACCATTTTGTCGGCAGCGACATGTGCTGAGGCTATATTGATTACGTCCTTGACGACGTCAACATAGTTGCCGGAGACATTGGGGTACCTGATTGAGATTGTCATGTCTAGAAGAGTTGGGATAGGTTCGTCTACGTACTTCCATGATTTCTCCTGAATTTTCGCATTGACAGCTGCGAACATCCAAGCAGCGTGTTGGTTCAAGGCCTCTTTCTCCGGGAACAACGCGTGGAGCACCATTGCCTTATCATTATCGTGCCTGACACCAAAGAAATTGGTATGGAAGCGATGGAGAAGAGATGATTCACGTACTGGGCGACCTCGTCAAACATCAGAATAGAACCATACCCATACTTCTCGTATATGACTTTGAAGCGGCTCGGGTCGTTGAAGACCGTTTTGATACCCGTGAAGGTATTGAGTACTCTGGGAACTGGGAGGGTGGAGGGGTGGTCGAAGGTGTACTTGTGATCCAATTTCTGGCGAGTCAAACTCTCCTTCATCTTGGAGGGCGTGAAGAAGGGGTAGAGAGAAAACACAGAATTCTTCGAGTACGGTTAGGATGAGACGGAATGCAACGTGAGGAAAGTAATACTCACCCAAGGGAAATGGCGTGGTAGATGACGAAGGAGGAGCTTTGGGACTTAATCGAGAGGTTATTACGGAAAGAGAGAGTAAACTAAGAACATACTTTCACCCTGCCCGCCGTTGTTCATGTCGCGCTGGCAGTCATAAAATCCCCAGGTAGTGAGATTGATGGCTAAAAAGGTACATTAGCCTGATATTCCAGCCCATGGTAGCGACCTTACGACTAAAGTCACTAGTAAAGAACCTGTCTCCACGAACCAAGGCGATTGCATCCCCGAGGACACCACGAGTGGTCTGATGAATATCAGTATCTATCTGGATAGTTATGATCTTCAACACACCGTATATCCGCAGGCGAAGCGCGATCCGTCCGTAAGAGGCATCGTTGATTCGGCCTGGAGACCGGTCTGCCACATCCAAGGTTTAGTGATTGTGATAACAATCCATGTAGAAACTGCATGTCGTACATAGAGCTCCAAGTTGTCGACGTGACCGTATAAGCGACGAGCGGCAGCCTAAAATCAAAGCGAAGATGAGTCCACGATCATGATCCAATAAAGAACATACGCACAGCAATTTCTGGATCTGGGTTCCAATCCTCGAAGGTCTTGAACTCTGAAGTAAAAATCTCAGTACGAAGTGTCCGATCCTCAACTAGAGCCTCAACTCACGTTTCAGACCGAGGAACTTCCTGAACTCATTCATCGTACACACTCCCCACCCCCTCGACTGTTCAATGCCCATAATCTCTACGAGGCGCAGAACCTCTGGCGTTCCACGACCACGGAAAGCCCCAGCTGGAGTCTCCGTCGCGGCGTGTAGGATCTCTGCAAGATCATCGTCGGAGAATCTACCGTCTGGTCCACGCTTGAGACTAACGCGGTGAGTGTCAGTGGATATCATATCTGACCAAATATGAGAGGCGAGCTTACCTGGCGAACGTGCGCTCCGCAGGATTGACGGGAACGTCATTGAACACTTTAGCTATCGTTGTGATGTCTGCCAAGTTCAGCTGTGGTTGTTGTCAGATAGGTGGACTAAAATCAAGGACAGGTATTAGTACCTGATCAAAAGGCTTGCCGCCAAAGGCGCTGTTGAACACATCTTCCGTCCATTTCACATCCCGGGCGGATGTAGTAGTGTGCCACTGATGGAAAGTAAAACATTATTATTGAGGGGAATAAGAAATAGAGCAGCACATACACGGTACAGGACATTAAACTCCACGCTGACATGGTTACCTAGACCCCTGTCGACCTTGAGCGTTTCAGTTTGAATAGGCTACAGAGGAAGAATTAGGAATTGGATCGATCATGGATTCGAATAAAGCGTACATCGAACGCGTTCATATTCCAATTACATCCCTCGGATAGTCCTAGGAAGCCGGCAACATAATCGCCCATAATGGTGTTCATGAAATGGCCGCAACTGTAAAAAATGCAAAATCAATGGCCGTACAAAGAAGGGAAGAAAACTATCTACTTGACAAGCTTGGCGGTCTGGAATATTTGCTCGTCTTGGGCGGCGCGCTGTCCGGCGTCTGTCGGGGGTGGGTCTGACCACAGCTTACGCTCGTTGATTTTCAAGATCCTATTGGCGATATACTGCCGTTATTTCCCTCGTGAGATTGGCAGACCACCGCGAAGGAGTTAACAACGTACATTGTGATTCCGGCTAAACAAAACGAGGAGGACACTCGTTGCAGGGGGCGAAAACAGCAGACGTTCTTCAGAAAACGTATCGGGGAAGAGCAGTCCACGACCTGCTGCCTTATCCCGCACTTTGTCTTGGGCTGTTTGATCTACAGTAAATAACATGGTGAGAATATCGAACATACGAGTGGACAGAAAGTTCCTTACTGTCACCGTAAAGGGGACTCAAGTCAAGATATGAGCTAGCATTGTTGATATGGATATTCCTGTGGTCGGTCCTGAACAACGAGTGTGTAACGATTGCGGCGAAAGCAAAGATCAAGCTGGACATTCCCCCACTGTGGTTTTGCACCTAGAGCATTCCTTAGGCGGTCAGCGTACATGAGTATATAATTTGTTTATTTACCCCGTTACGCTTCAGGATGGTGTCGAAGATCAACTGACGTCCTAGGCAACCCTGTCTTACCTTGTACGCTCCTAGCATATGGCGTACCGCTGCGTCCTAAATCGGGGTTCTCGAGATTGTTCCCACCTCCATCGGCTTGCCTGTAGCAGTGGGTTGGGCCAAGGTATGACGCAGGCGGGTGAGGTATTGTGTTGTACAACGTGCCGATAACGGAGTTGTTCAACTTCTTGGCGAGGTCGGCATTGGGATCGAGACGCGCAAGGATACCGAGGCCAGTCGCAAACTAAGCAGAATTAATGATATATGATTTTTGTAAAGAATAGCGTACTTACCGCCCCCTTCCGATCGTCGATGGCGGTAGGGTGCGTTACCGAGTCCAAGAACGCATCCTGCAATTTATGAGTACGTCGTTTCCTGAGAGGATAATGGCACTACTTACTACATGCCTGGGATCTGGTTTAAACTCGCCTTTCGCTTTGAATGCTTCCACCTAACAAGAAAGGATGAGTGTACGACAGACAATTGGGGCTGGCATGGCTCACTCGGTTAACCAGGTTCGTGACCACAGAATGGCCCTCACGGTTATCCGATGGGTCTGTTGTAATCTGCCAATCGTAGTAACCTGTCGGGGCGACGGGAAGTGGGCGTTTCTTCAAGTAGGCGGCGTCTGCTACTAGAGAGAGGGCTTGTGCAGCAGTGATGTCGGCCATGTTGAGAATAAAAGCGGATACATATTGATGAGAAATGTTCGACTTATAAATGTAGAATACGAGTGACAGCAGCAGGCACTGTTTGCTATAATGAAACTCCGTCCACTTGTCACGATATATTATCATTCATTCATCCTGTAAAGACAATGTCCTGGATATGTCAACGCCATATGAACTCGACTCCACACATTCACATTTTGACCACTTGGGGGTTTGGCGAGCAAGAGATGGAGTCAAAATCTCGGGCAGTGGTCGTTGAGTGGCCGAATTTTCAGTCTCCGCATGAAGAATCGTCTGGTCGTCTGATCCTCATCCGGTGATATGTTCATACCGTAATCCCTCATTGCTTCCTGATATGTTCTTCGAAGTACTTCGTGGCAAGCTAAATGAAAAACTGGTGACATGCGTTTCATTTGAACCGAACTGTGGATATTCAAGGGCCCTACATAACCCAGAAGTTATGTTCCCCTTCTCATCGTGTTGTTGATCATGTCCTTCTCTGAAGCCCTGGATCACGTTCAAGACGCCTCGACGAGCTCTATCCTGAGCGACACTGCTACCGTCACTGGCAGCCCCCAGGGATCTACATTTGTCGGTGCAGGGGTTGGCATTTCAGAATTTCCCAAGTCAATCCCTCCATCAAGTCCAGCGCGCTCATTAATCGTCTGCTTCGATGGGACTGGAGATCAGTAAGTGGACGGGACTCAATTTATATCACTCTCTGAAACCCTTACTCGCAGATTTGATTCCGATGTATGTGTATTATTCTTGGAAGGCGAAGATTGCTTATTCGACCCACTGCAAGAATTCGAATATTGTCGAATTCTTCACGATGCTGAAGAAGGACGATCGCGACAAGCAAATGGTTTACTACCAGGTATCTTCTTGTCTAATCCGAATACATTTACCATCCAAACCTTCCACCTTAGGCTGGGATTGGCACATACACATCTCCGCAAGTCGCGACTCCTCTAGCGGCCAAGGTCTCGAAGGCATGTGCGACCTATGTTGTTTTAAGTCGATTGCTCAGCCATCGTCTTAGACTCTTGACGAAGCCATTGCATGGAACTTATCGGCACATGTGATGGGTACGCCAGTATGTCTTGCCTCTGCTTTCGGTATCTAACCTCTGTATCGTCTTAAGATGGATACGAATTCCTCATGCAAAACTGTGCGTTCTCTTCAAAAATACGTCGTAAGTTTATGTCTAAATAGTCGTATAGATAAAGCAGGAGATCGCATCTGTATTTTTGGCTTTTCTCGAGGTGCTTACACTGCCCGCGGCCTTGCTGGGATGATTCATAAGGTACGCCCATAGCTACCCTGACATTGTTCATCCTCTTACTTCTTCCGTTCAAGGTGGGGTTGTTGCCCGCATGTAATCACCAACAAGTTCCTTTCGCCTACAAGATGTATACACGCTCGGACGACCTTGGTTGGCAGCAATCGAACGCATTCAAGAAGGCCTTCTCTGTCGACGTCCCGATCGAATTCATTGGCGTATGGTAAGTCCGTAGCTCTTGTGCCGATCGCCATGCTCACTTATGGGCGATGCAGGGACACTGTCAACTCTGTCGGCCTCATCCCCCGCCGACTCCCGTTTACGACGTCTAACACCATCGTACGCACGTTTAGACACGCAGTCGCACTCGATGAGCGCCGCGCGAAGTTCAAGGCAAACCTGTGGAATCGCCCCAACGTCCAAGAGGCAACACTCGGAGTCGAAGGACAGAAGCCCGATGTTCCTACCATCTACAAGGATCTTGATAGGAAGCGCGGTGCGCAGAATGAAAACTCATTGCGTGCGCTGGAGAAGAAATATTCTGGGCTTGCGGACCGCCCAACCGATATTGAAGAAGTAGGGTAAAATCACAACGTCGATCGCGCAAAATGCACTGACTTCCGTCTCTCACCTAGGTTTGGTTTGCAGGATGTCATTGTGGTATGACTAAATGTTACTTTCGCTTCCTAAAACCGACCGTGTTAATTTGATGATTGCAATAGATGTCGGCGGTGGCTCCGTTGAAAATGGTACCCCGCACACACTCGCGCGTATCCCTCTCCGGTGGATGATTCGCGAGTGTTTTAAAGCCAACACCGGAATCATATTCCTCTCTGAAAGTCTGCGAGCTGTAGGTCTCGACCCCGCCGGCCTCTATCCCTACGTCCAGAAGCGCCCACCCCACCTACCCGTCACCAGCGCAAAGATCCAACACATCGCATCAGTCGCTACACAGAAACTACCGAATTTTGGTGGTGTCGACCACCTCGTCGAACTTTATAGGTCTGAGGAGGATCATGAGTTGGATGACGCCATGTCGCCCATCTATGACCAACTCAGCCTCGCGTGGTCCTGGTGGATGCTCGAGCTGCTCCCGATCAAGCAGCACTTCCAGAAGAGCGACAACTCATGGGACTCGTATCTCGGCATGAATCTCGGCAGGGGGCGCTTCATCCCGAAGCAGAAGAGGAGCACGATCAAGGTCCATCGTAGTGTGAAGATGCGGATGGAAGCACAGTACCCTGACGGTACGAAGTATGAACCAAAGGCGTCATTCCAGACTGCTCTTTCCCTTCAGAATGTGCAGTGGGTCGATTAAACCGCGTCTGTTGGGCCTGTATTTTAATTTTAACCGTTATGTATGTATGTTTGATTTCGAGAACCGAGATCTGGTTCTCTTGAGCCCTTTAGTACCGCTCGAGTACCGTAACCAGATGACCGACATACGGAGGTTCTTTTCACCGGTCGAATCAGATCTTCTGATCAGTGTCAGAAACATCGGGAGCATCTCGAACATGTAGAATGCTCTGAGAAGTAAATTTATCACCGCGATGAAGGCGACGAATCTAAACCAGATCGGCTCAAACAGATGGCCTCTCACGAGGTATATATGAATTCTACGGTCACACGATATTCCGAGAGGAACTACATGTGGAGCTTCATGTGCCTCCCACTCTGTGAACAGCGGACGGTGAGGGGTGATACCGTATATAGATGCAAGCTGCCATCCATAATAACTGCATCTAACTTATTTTTCACTGAGCCTGAAACATATGCTGCGGTGCGGCGATAGTATGCTGTGTGGCGTTGAGGGCGTGTGGACGTGGGGTAGATCATACAACTAGCCCTGTAGTTGAGACCACGAAGGACAGTGGACCTGAGGGTCTCGAAGCGCCTTTTCGAGGAGGTTGCACCCCTCAGGTGCATGCCAGTCCTCAAATATCTAGGCAGGTGATTATTTGACGCGGCGGTGAAAACAAAGGCATTTAAGTAGTCCCGATGCCCGAAGTACTGTCCTGAAGATCGAATACCAAACTTGGGCGTAGTGTTCAGAGGTGGGGCTCGTCAAGGGTGAGTAGTTGAAAATGTAAGTCGAGAGAATGCATATATAGCCTGGGGCTCTACCATCCCACAGAACCTGAGAAATTGTGGGACAACGAGCACGGCCCGGGGAAACAACATCTAATCTTATCTGATCTTATCCGAACAGACTACCTTAAATTGCCAATGATCGCATGAAGCAGGCGATGGCTGGCCTCATGACTTATGCACGACCTTCCTGGCCCACCCCTTGAACAATGTTCATTTCGAGAATTTTAAAAGTAGATGTGGAGAGCTTACCGTAGCGAAGCGCAGCGAGCACATCGAAGAACGACGTGGGGTGCACAGGGTGGAAGGATCGCGCCGTTCCTGCAGTGAATTGAAGCGAGGACAGGTAGTTCCTGAACGCACCACCTCACGAACGTCTTAGCCTTTTGAGGGCATTAGAACTTAAGTGTTAGATACCGCGAGGAGTCCAGCATCGCCCGCTCGATGCAGGGGCGTGTGACTTCCACGTTCTCCTCGTCGGTCTGAGAGGGTCATTAGTGCGAGTGGGTTGGGTTGAAGTAAATATTGTAACATACCTCGGCGGAGCTGGCGTCGATCACGATGCTGTCGAAAGTGATTCCCTGCTTAGTGTGACCGCTCAAGGTGCTCGGCGTTGGTGCGTGCCCTAGGTATGGTGCACGGCGACGGGTATGGAGGCTTGGAAGTCTTTGGTCTGAGTCAGGCAATGATCACATTGAAACATGTCCGTAAGGCTTACAGGTAAAAGCCAGCGCCCGAGGAATAAGCCATTGCCACAAGCCAAATTGTGGCGAAGAGTTGGAGGATGGCGGACCGGAACAGCCCTGATGCCACATACATAACATAAACAGAAGATTCAGGGAGAGCGGGCAGAGGCTAGTTCCGAAACTAGTATTGTCCATGTCCATCCCCAGCACGCGTCGCCGCTTGGGTAGCAAGTAGTCCAAGAACATAACTCTAAATGCTTGGGAGTCGTGCTCATTTCTCCCTTGAGACGCCTCTCGTGAATCCATCAGATCGTTTGATCTTCAAAAGAAGGTGGCTTGGTGCCAGGCATCAACGCCGTGACTGAAAGCAGAAGGGACATTAGCAATCATACTCATAATTGAAGAGAAGATAGGGAAAGGACAGAGAGGGACGGACACAAGTAACAAAAAGAGTAGAATATGAGGCCAGAGCAAAAGATGGGTTGCAGTGCAGGGACGCGGTAAACGATCAACGAACGGACTGAATGATTAACTTACCTGGTTCATTGACCCTTATCTTCAAATAGCGCCTGCAGCGGGTACTATCATATGAACGACCGTGCTACCGAGTTAGGTGACCCTCAGCGAACAGAATTGGCTTGATCGTCCTGGGGAGCGACTGGCATCATCCGTTATTCGCCATCCTAAACCTTCACGCAATCACTTACTACGTTCCACTGTATCCCCAGCATCTTCTGCCCACTTCCACGCACGGTCCGTCGTTGGGTTAAGGAATAATTTTGATGGATGTCGAGGTCGATGATTGGGATTGTTAAGCGTCGTTAGTCACGATATTGACGGGAGAATAAGAGAGAATGAGAACAGGAAAATGGAGAACAAGGATAGAGAAATGGGACAAAAGAAAGGAAATGAGTGGACCGTGGAGTGTTCAAAGAAGCGATGAAAGCCTGTCGTCAAATAAGGCTACACTGGCGCGGTCACACAAGTTGATAGGACCACGGTGTATTGTCTAGAACTGAGACGTTAGCATCTGGAGGCGGGTTACGAGGTACGATGATCTAACGTAAATAAGGTTTTACGTAGCGTCTATCAGTTTATACGATAAGGTTCAGTCAAGCAAGGAATAATAACGCGAGTCCGAAAAGGTCCATGCGCGTAAGCTGGGGCGTCAGGCTTACAAGCGATCAATCTGAACGGCGGATGACGCGTACAATGGCGGGTATAGACGGTGATTATCGCTGTGGCCAAGATGTGCCTGCATTCTCCCCGTAGGGCAAGCTGCCTCGGCTTTCTTCTGCTCCCATCAGGTTCGTCCCATCCATTCTGCTCCTTCACGACAATTTCAGCTAGACGCCCTGCCTCTTCGCGAACATGCACTCGATCCCTTGACATATGGACTGTTGCGGTGATTCGAAAGAAGGTTAATAGGCCCTCAGCATCGTGATGTAGGAGTGTGTGAACCGCCGCGTGAAGGGCAGGCGCCCAGCTAAGACTCTTATGAAAGACAAGCCTATCGGCAATGTCTCCCTTTCACCGCATCGGGTAGATTTCGGTAACCGTAGCTTTAGCCGTCGTTTAGTTCAAGCGAATCAATAAGAAAGCCCCCCAACATTGAAGAGGAAATTACGGAGGGAATATTCACGGTAACCCAATACGTTAGACCCTGAAATTGCCCACATCCACATACTGACTGAATGTTTTTCCCCCAATGACAGCATTGACGTGAATGGCGGTGACCCTCGTGCTGACGTTACCCGTGAAGAACGTGTACCCATCTGCTGGAAGGTACTTCGTGTCTTGTAACAGGTCAAATGTTTGGACCGTTGGGATAAAAGTTGTGGTGCCGGGCTGATAGCTCTCAACAGACAGCTTGAAATCAGCGGCGATTTCGCTAGTGCGGACCTGTGAATAAACACATCAAGATCAAAGGACTAGCAGTAATACAAAAGGGTATGACTTACGCCAACAACGAGCCTGAAGATTGTAGTGATAATGGCGGTTCGCGAAGGATCGAAAAGTACCGTATCCTGGTCGATCACATACCCAAATCCTCCATTATCAAGTAGCTTCGGACCAGAGCCGTCATTTTCGTCGATACTAAACCAAAACTTCGAGATTGAGGTGTTGAGAGGAATGGGCGTGGTGAATTGATAGGTAGAGAGACTCTGAATCCCTAATAAGCCTCCAAAGAAGGTCGTGGGAGTCGAGGCAAGTGAGGTAAACTTGACAGCGCAGCCGGCTGCGGGGCAGATAGATCCTGAATTCTGGCGTTCCTTCCAGAACAGAGTGATGGTGCGGCTGGGGTTGGCAGAGAGGCGCTATGAATTGCCAGTTAGACCTACAGGTGATTGAACGGAATGACGGGCAATACTTACCCGGAAGTTAGCTCGCAGTACATAATTCCCATTCTGAGGAACTAGTGAAACTCCTCGAACCTTGTTCTCGATGGGGTCAACTGCTTCTGTGAGCCCGACCCCCGTAGGAACGGTGTTAATCATTCGTTCTAACAGACTCCCGCATGTTTGGCTGAAATTCTCCGGGGATGCAATGCTACAGAGGGATGCATGTGAGATATCGCAGCACCTGTGGCTCGATGATATACTTACCTCTTCATGGTCGCGTTCTGATCGCTAGAGAAAATCCTCAAGTCTGATTGTGTCGTGACGTTCGTGGTTTTGATCAGTGGGTTGGCGGTTGTATCGTCGAGATACTCTGTAACGCTGAAGAACATCGTTCAGAACCGGCTACAGATTATGGAAACCGTAAACTTACACCGCGTTGTCAAACTTGAAAAGCGACTTGTCAAAGGTAGAAATGAGATTGGGAGCACTTGCGTCCACGATTGTGGGGAAGTCGTCACGGCTGACGCCGCCCAGGGTGTGGCCACATGCGACGAGTGCTATCATCTCTGTTTGGGTGAAGCCTTGGCGCCTGAATGAATCGATATGCGATTGGAGATCTTGTTGCGGCTCAGGCACCGTCGCGGGCCCGGCAACCTTTGCATCAATCCGCCCCCCTCGATAAGGTATAATGGGCCCTCCGCAGGACGCGACTGCAAGAACGGTGCCCATAGCAGTGAGATCGGCAACTGACATGTATTATCCATGAGCAGCGATCACCACCTCGAAGTAAAATACCTCACGGCCGACGTAAGGACTTGTAAAGGAGCTGAAATCTGTGAGCGATTTCGGCATGCCCTGTCCAACGTTCTTATATACGCATAAGAGCAAGCAGGATTGTTATGAGAAGAAATTGTGCACCTGCGGTCTGTCGAGCTCAAACGCGATAGATCCATCGAGGCCGCCAGACCCATCTGTCACATCATGGGTCGCCATATCATGATATGCCTGTGGGGTTTAATTAAGCTCTGAACCTCGGCGAAAGCAATCCACAACGATACTCACAACTCTAACCCATTGTGCGGCGATCGTCGTGTTTTGTCTTGCGGCACAATTGAGAGTCAAGGAAACAAATATGTTGGCGCTATACAGCATTTCATCAATGAAATCGAGCTGAGGATCAGGCCACTTGAAAGTCGCAGAACCTTTCGCGGCACTATATACCAGATTGTGGAAGAGGAAGATGCCAATAACCGAGGCAGGCCGAAAGTGTAGACGCATGTTGGGCAGATGCACCCTTCTTCGAAAGAGATCTTGCTCTTATATGTCACGTCGACGTGGCTTCCGCTGGCCGGTTAACTGAAGTTAACGGTCACCAACCGCATGCCACAAAACACCATTCTGGGGTATCTAGGTCATGGGACACAATATCGGCGTCAGGGGACGAGAACTTCATGCCAGGGCAGCCAAGGCTTTCCACACGCGGCAGCAAGAGTGCCATTGAATACCATTGAGGAGCACTGTATTGAGTTTGCACTGATCATCACCAGCAGCTACAGGTGGAAGATCAGAAATTAAGATGGTAGAGGTGTAGAGGTGTAGAGAGGTGTATGTGGGACCAGGTCCAGCTAGAAGAGTCGTTCACTAGGATTTTGAGAGCGAAAAAGCCTGATAACGGGTAACCATGTTACCTCAAGGTCTCTGAACGGTCACGTGTATGTGCGAGTCATAACGTTCATCACCCATCTTACATAAGTAATTTTTCCTTACTATCTTCGATTCCTTATGTTCTTACTTTCACCCCGGCTTTCGCCACTCGTCACCGACCTTCACTCGACTGCTCATGGTGTTAATATGTGATCTAGATTATAACAAGGTCGAGGCGGCGCAGCGATACGACTCCAGTGGTAGTGTGCATGTTGGTGACTTGGACTTGAAGACCGACATTCAGCGCGATTATGCTTTCACGCATTTCCTGCCGGCCCGGGGCCCGTTCGCCCCTCAATGGGTGGCCTTCCTATTAACACCGGGACTGGCTCGTAATACGGTGTAGGTCAAATACACAAGCTTCATCATGGAACCACATATCCTTATCAATTGGTCCATCCAACATCTGGAAAAGCGTTTTGGTCAAGTAAAAACCATGTGGCTATGTAGCGCTCACATAATCCGCCAGAATTATATAGACTGGTGTAGCTCGCGTACGTCTGTAGACCGCATAGAAAATAAGCGAGACGAGATCAATGCACTCAGACTTCCAAGTAAGATCCGGAACTGAGATGTAGTACACAAAAAGGCAGTATCCCCATGTTGTAATCAAGAGAGGGATGTCAACGAAAAACAGCTGAATTCATTCCAACTCGAAGCAGACAAAACATGTGTGTATCACTGTAAGGGCTGGGATAGAATGCCTTACAACGTTCAACAACATTCTCGTTAGACCACGTAACATCTTTTGTCCTCCCATACTTCGGCATCATATGGATGTTGCGTACAATCCGATCGATCTCAATGATCTCGCCGTAGATGTGTCGGTTGCGTGTAGAGGGCTTGAGAGTGAAGAGGCCGGTGACTGGATCCGGCGTTGAAAACGGGGTGTACCATTCGACGTACGCGAGCGGGTGCGTCGTTCGAATTCGATACACCAAAGGCAGCTTGAAGATGACCCGAACATGGGCAACGCGAAGTCCTGTGTAAATATTTAGTGTAACGAGGTAAAATATAGTTTAAATGGCTTACCATGAAGAGCAGTTCCGTCAGTTCGAACATTGTGCTCGCCGGTTCGTACTAGCGCAAAGTCGAGGTGGGCAGGCTCAGCATGGGCTCTGCCATGAGCGGGTACTGGTGGCGTGGCCCGCACGATGTTCTTGAGGTCGTTCGAGTTCGCTTGAGGGATGTCGGGAAGCATAATGGAAATTCACTTGAACAGATTGAAGCCGTCGAAGGAGCGAGCCACGATCGGGGAGCCATGTTGTGTGAGGAATGCTTGGACTGCAGGAAGAAATCTGGAAGCGCCGTGTGTTTCGGTGATGACACTAGCAGGGATGTCTCGAAGCGCAGGCGGGTGGTGGAGGGCGATATGGTAGCTATTGAATCCTTGAGAAGAGGCGGAGGTAGAGGTGGAGATAGAAATGGCAGTTGTGACAACGACAGGTTCGTCATCATTACCTGTGTCAACAATGACAGGTCGTGAGAGTGGCCCATGAACGGGGGTTCCTTCCACACGAGTATATACTAAAACCGTAGAAGTACAGACCTTTCACATATTCTTGTCTCGTCGTGTTTGTTTCAATTCAAAATTCCGAAAAATCAAAAAATTCGTAAAATGCCTGAGGAGCGCTAAAGTCCCATATACGCCTCCTTCAACCACTCTACATGCGTGATTCTTACATGTGCATGTCACCTTGAAGCGCCATCCTGAAATCCATCCAACTCTCGCCCTCGCGACATCGGAGGTGTGACCTTGGGTCACTGGCATACACCAACAACCAAATCCCGATGGGCTGAGTTCCCCACGAGATATCTGGACCTTCAAGCCTCATAATACCAAGAGATGCAACAGACGGCACGGAACGAGGGAGGAGGGAAGGAGTAACGAGTTCTTGGAGGCTGCGGCGGAAGCTGGCTTTGGATTTCTCCCTAGAGAAGTGCCACGGCGAGTGAATCCCCTTCGAACAAT